>MU385904.1:0-239990 GCA_022497145.1 Rostrohypoxylon terebratum | reverse complement strand
CTGAATTAATTATAATTGTTGGGTTTTGGTTGTTTTATATGGGAAAATGGGTGGTCCACACCCGGTATGTGCGCGTAACGGTGGATTAACTTATAGGGCTGAAAGCTTGAGACTTCGTATTCATACATAGACACGGCAGTCTGAGACGAAAGGAATGGGGATAGGGTTAGGGGTCAGAAGTAAGGTTAGGGTTGGAGTTATTGCCAAATTTAAGGTTAGGGTTGCACTAGGGTTAGGGTTGTGCGAAAAACTTCATCAGGGTTAGGGTTGGACAGGAAATTTGCTGTTCCCAACTTCAAGTCAAAGGTCCTTCCCGCCGTAAAAGTTTATATCGTGTTTTCAAATCGACTTGAACGCTTAGGATACCCTGAAATAAATGGTACAAGAGCTCTACTTCAATGACAAACGTTGCATAGGTGTCTGGGTTGACCCCGTAGATTTCTGTCGAAGAAAATGGATACAGTAAACCCATTTACGAATAAACCCAAAAACAGACATTCAGCGTCTAGGTAGTTTATCTATTCTTTTTGGAGTGTATAGAAATTTATACCACTAGATAGACAGGGTTTACATGTGTTGATAAAAATGCTGATTGTCAAACAAAGTATACAGAGTTCATATACAACTATCAAGTATCGCGAATAGGAATAGGCACAGCTTCGATGGAACGAGAACAAATTAATTGAATAAGACACCAGCAGGTGAAGAACTGTGTCTATCTATATGAGCAATTCGAATTCTATCCAAATTCCAAATCTCCCGACCGCTCTATTCTATGTATCCTACAGCGTGATAATCCGTAGCCCCCAAAATATGTAGATCTAGATCTCCTTGATGAAGCCAACTTCGACAACCCGATCCATAGCTAGTCTTAGGTTCGCGATCTTGCCACGCGTATTATCCCTGATCCAGAGGAACGTGGTCAGGAGAATACGGCGGGGAAACGAAGTTCCGTGGTCCTTGATGTGCATCTGTTCCTTGCCGACGATGTACATAACCTTGCTAGCGAATGCGCGGTCAAGTCTACCGAGCTCCTCCTTTGTAGCCTCGTCATCGAGACCAAGCATAGCTCTGTTGCCGCCGTTTTGCCCAGCGGCGGTCTTGGCCTGAATTTCCTCATCGGTTTGTCCGGTAATCTGTCCGTCTTGCTGTTCCTCTACCTCATCGACCTGCGTGTTCTCATCGCCGCTGCTTCCGTCGCGGATAATGAACTTGCGCACCTGTTCGTAGATAAGAGCCGCTAGATCAGGAGTAATGACCTCATCCATATAGCCGTGGCGAATGACCAGTCTATAGCATCCAGGGACGGCGGGGATTCTCGAAATGGCATAACGGTTACTTGCCACGACGGAGGGGGCTTCGACGGGGTGGAGGTGGAAGAAGATGATGGCATCGGGTACGGTGCCGAACTTGCTGACGAACTGGGTGAATACGGTCGGCGTAAGCACTCCCGCCTTATCGAAGTAGATACCCAAGCCCTTGATACGGCTGACGGGACCACCGCCCCAGCGGGGAGCTAGCACCAGAGGGCTGTCAACAGAGTCGTTTTCACGATGGAGAAGCTGAGCCGGCCGGAACCTATCTTCGGCCTCCGCACGCCACTGGTTCTCTTTGCCGAAACGCCATAGCAGGAAGATGCAAGTGAGGATTCCCGCGATTGTGATCGTAAACCAAGCGCCATCGGGGACTTTGTTCAAAGAAGAGGATAGATACAAGCAATCGACGGTAGCGAAGACGAGCCAGGGTATGAAGACGACGAATGGAGACAACTGCCACACGAGTAAAGAGGCAAGCATAACCATGCATGTGTCGAAGAATGTCACGAACATGACACATACACTACAAGACCATTAATATCCAAGATCCTCTCATACTTAGCAAACCTAGGGGGACGAGAAGACTTACCCGTAGGCGTTTCCAAGGCGAGTCGTATTGGAGTAGACGCCAGTAACGAGAATAGTTCCGCACATCAAAATCCAATTGATGAAGGGTACATATAACTGTCCATGGAACTTGGTTGATGTGTGGACAACCTTTACTTGCGGGCAGTAAGACAATTTCATCAATTGACTGATAAGCTATTCCAGTTTTGTTAGCGCAATATCTTATGGTAAGAAGGAAGTAATGCCTACCTGGAAGACAGCTGTAATCATGGCCTGCGAAGCAACAATAGCGGCTAAGACTGCCACGATCAAGCTAGGATACAGCATTCCTGGAGGAACCGCGTTATAGAACGGATTGGAGTACGCATCAGGATTAACGCTGATGTAGGCAGCCTGACCAACGTACGCCAGTAATAGGCAAGGATAGCACCAGCCCAGCCAACTGATCTGGATAGCCCTCATGCTAAAGGCACCTAGATCCGCGAACAGAGCCTCGACACCGGTAAACGCGAGCAGGATACCGCCCAACATTCGCCAAGCATCTGTCTTCTTCTCCACGAAGAAGTGGATAGCGAAGTACGGCGAGAAGGCTTTCAGTACCGAGTGGTCATACTTGATCAAGTTGTAGATACCAAACCCGGCATTGAACCCAAGCCACAGGATGACGATTGGAGCGAACACAGTGGCTAATCTCGTAGTTCCTAGTGGCTGGATGAGGAAAAGAAGAACCAGGATACCACAAGATGTCCCTACGATGGTAGGACTATCTATATTCGGGCTCACGACGGAGAGACCCTGGACAGCGCCGAGCACGGACTGCGCGGGTGTAAGCACACCGTCGGCGATGACCATTGAAACGGCGAGGACGCCGATAGTCTTCAGGAGACCGCGAGTGAACATGCTTCGCTCGATGGTTGATCGGAGCGTGCGGTTGGTGGCGCTCATATCCTGAGTCAGATGGCGCTCCATCTTCACAAGACGGGCCTCTCGAGGATCACGATCGGTGATATTAGCCTGTATAAAGTTAACAAGTGATCCCGCTTCCAGTGTGATAAATAACTCACATATCTGGTAAGGAGTGAATAACAGCTGAAGGTACCCCCTTCTCCCTGGTTGTCGGCGTGTAGGATAATCAAGATGTATTTGAGCGTCACCATGATGGTCAGGGACCAAACCACAACGGAGAGAACTTGTAGAAGGTCATCGTAACTGGGTGGAGCGGTAAAAGTACTCGAGTACACGTATAGAGGACTATATTTTGGTTAATATCGGCGATTCGACGATTCAAAGGCAACAAGTATGAGAGATACCTTACCTCGTCCCGATATCACCGTAAATAGCACCGACTGACTGGTATGCCAGCCTTAACAGAAGCCGATTAGCATCAATCTACGACACGGTATAACTCCGCAATCAAATGGGAACTACGATACCAGAGCAACGCAGAACCCTTGAAGACCTGTTTCTTTCTCCCATCGTCTTGCAGCCAATCATCTTCGTCCTCGACTTCGAGATGATCACTGCGCCTATCTCGAGAGGCGCGAGAGGTCGTGCGACGGATGCCAGGTCCACGAGACCGCGAAAGGCTGCGCGTGTGGTATACGCCTCCTAGATCCGTGCCACCACCACCGCCGGCACTGGAGTCAGAGGGCTTGAGGGTGTCGTCATCCGCAGCGATTGTGATCTTGGTTGTCGCCATTTTGTCCATCAATCCACATTAGTAACTTATTACGAGTTCATCAAAGAAAAGGAGGGTAGTTCCGAGTACGTAAAAGTCTGTCCGATGTCACACACACGACACAACACGCATTGCAGGAAGCAGAGCAAATTTTGGCAGCAAAAATGGGAGGGTATTAATACATGTTGGATGACAAGCTGGGTGTCTGAGTGGTGTGAAAGGCGTCTAGACCTAGGCCGGTTGGGTCTTTGAAGATCCCGGATCCTAGGTGAATTGGCTTATTACATTTCATGTTTTGGTAAAGATAAGCCCGGCGTCTGTACAATACATGCCTATGTACCTACATACATGCGCTCTTCCTCTCTGCTGAAGGAGGCGTGGGGAGTGTGCTTTGTTTGTGGACTGTTCTGCACGTGGGAACTAACACGGATACGCACTCCATTGTTTGGGGGTGAGCGCAGTGGTAGGTGTTTCTCGAGGAAATAAAATGGCGCTCCCAGACTTTCTTGCAGAGCTCACCGAATTTGGATAGCTTCCCTTCGTGAATTGCCACCTGTATCCTGGCTGGACAGGTGTAGCTTGTCGCACCCAGAACACATCTAGCATGGCGGCGGAGGCTGTGTCAAGGGGTCGTCTAAGCAAGCTTCTCGAAAAAAAAAATCTTGCCTTTGCTAGCACCATTCCTTAGTCAAGCCTGTCAAGGTCCTTAGTCAAGGTCCAAGAGGAGATGAGATGGAGACGGGTTGGAAAAGAGATGAACGCATCCGTCCCTTTCCACCGGCGCCATATCACATGACCTCGAGGCCTCCGAATAGGGGTTTGCAAAGACTAAACCCCAAATCATGGATTGATATCCGTGGTGGGTATGACGAAGTCGATATCGCGTCGAATTAGAGTATTCAATATTGGAGTTCTTATCTAAAGTAAGCTTTTAGGATAATGTTACAGTCATCAAAATGGAACATGGCTAAGAGGATCGTCATGGTGAGCAACGTATCACATGTCAGCTTCCAGGATTCACGTCGAAAGGAAAATGGCTCATCCCGATTGTATGCGCGCCATACAAACCACATTAATTCTATGCATGGAGGAGATCTAGACACAAACACAAAAATATTTGACTACTATAGTCGATGAAGTTTTTCCCCTTTTAATTAAATCTTCAAATTCGCAGAAGCAAAAAAGAGGGACAGTTGAGTAGGATTGATTGGCACTACGTATGGAGTGTTGGCCATCGGGTTCGCACTTCGATTGAATAGGTTAATGAGCTGAGCTGTATGTATCCGTGGAATATCTAGTTGTGTCCCGAAGGTATGCGAACGGATATGCATGCGACTCCCAACTCAGGCAAGTGATGTAAAACCCGATAATTATGTACGTCAATCCGAATTGATCATAAAGAAGCGAGTCTCCATTTGTCTATTTTAGTTTTCTTGCCGATTGAACTCTTCTTTTGTTTTGTCTTCCCCGACCGAAAGTGATGATTTTTCCTAGCCTTGAGAAAAGAGAAAATCAAAAGCAAAATGAGATATAGCTCTATTTAATAAAGTCGCCCTCGAACGTCGACGCATTTACACGCCTAATAATCCCACCTACCATCGGCGCCAGCCCAGCTTGACTTAGTCCAATTGATCGACTGTCTCTCCATTTTTCTGTGCCCCATTTGTCTCGCCGACTACTTTCGTCCCATCTCCACGAGTGACGGGGTAATTCCACCCAAAGCTGTCCTGGACCTTTCCGAGCTGGATACCCTTAAGTTGGGTTGTGAGCTTTGAGCAAATCGGGCCGGCTTCTTCGTGCGACTTAGGGATGTAGGTGACTTTTTCTACGCCACCCTCAGTCGATAGACGCGAGTGCGTTCCTGCAGACGAGATGGATTCAGGTGAGGCAGGGTCCAAGCGTCGCGTGATTGATCGTATCGGCACCAGGGCGGCAGCAGTACCTGCAGCCATGACTTCAGAGAATTTAGGCAGCTCTGTGTATTTGATCTAAAAGACGTTAGCATGGTTGGATGATACATGCACGTATTTAACGAAGCGCGATACTCACAGGTCTCTTCTCCACCTTCCATCCAAAGCTGCGGGCGATATCTAAGACACTGTTTGCGGTCACGCTCTGTATCACGCTCTTCGAGTCGGGCGCCACGAGTGTAACATTTTCACCGTCCACAATGGCACCGATGAAGCCGCTTGTGCTGAATTCGTCGATCTCTGAATGTGTCGAACTATCTAGATGAAGGGTGATACCATATCCCTCGGTTCTGGCCTTGTCGCTCCACCTAAGCACGGGTGCATAATTGCCTCCGAGCTTTGCGTTTCCTGTTCCGTTGGGAGCTGCGCGATCGAATTCCTCCAAAATCAACGCATCGACGGGATGCGAACCGTGGTAGACGCCTGTGGGTAGGACATAGACGCAGAAAGTGTACTCTTCGGGAGCGCTTAGTCCTAGTTGTGCACTCGAACCGTAGACCTGAGGTCGGATGTACATGGCAGCACCTGTCTCGTGAGGTGGGACATACTCGGCGTTGAGCGCAACAGCGGCTTTTACGGCTTCGATGAAAAGGTCTGTAGGCACGGGAGGGCACGAGATAACTTCGGCCGAATGCTGCATACGAACAGCATTACGATCAGGTCGGAAGACTTGAATATCGCCGGAAGGATTGCGGAAGGCCTTGAGTCCTTCAAAGGCTTGCTGGCCGTAGTTAAGAGCTGGGGACATTCCATGGATGCGGATGTAGGGATCGGTAATGAATTGAGGTGCCGTCCATTTTCCAGTCTTCACCGAGTAGTGAGACTCGATGTGTCCATTTACTGGTGGGTCAAAGAGTTAGTCAATCTTGTGACCTAGGTCCTACTGTGTCCACAGTATGTTTTAGATCGGTGAGAAGCAATGTTGCTTACCCTCACGAATTCGAAATCCAACATTAGACCAGTCGATGGTGTTGGTTGGTGGAGGAGGGAACGAAGCCATTGTCTCTCAAGATCTTTATGTTGTTCTCCGAAACCTTCAATCGACTTTCTGAAAGCTTGAATTTATCGATTTTTTAGCCTTTATTTTAGACTTTAGACTTTTAAAGGTTACAATTGGGAAGGCGATATGGTGATTTAAGCTGAGAATATACAATTAGATCATTGGCTCCTTCGATTTGGTGCGCATTGGAAATTTTGGTGACTTCCCAAAGTTCCGGCAGGGTGAGTTACCTCCGACTATCGGAATCGCGGGGTTACTTACCTGTAGTGCGTGTGTTAATGTCACTAATGTCACTGGCGGGATACAACTTTAGTGGGGTCTTTCTGGGGTTAAAGTCGAGGTCAGCTTCAGCTTACCTACCTATTCTTCAATTGCATGTAGTAGGTACTCCTCCATCAATCTGGCCGGTTCTTACTCCAATTGATTTATCAGACTCAGACTCAGATTCAGATTCAGATTCGCCGTTACTGATGAAGCCTACGGTTAGAAGTTGAGAAGTTACAGGTAAACGCAGTTTACTTCTGGCTTCCTATTTTGAATATATTTGAAACTAGATTGATTTGATCTTTGTCCTTCTGAAATTTCCATAAAGATTCCTTGAAAGTTCCTTTAACACCATAGCCCATGAGTCCGGTTCTTTGCTCCCCAATTCTTTGATCTCCAATTCAGCCGATTCAGCCAGTCAAGAATTGGGAGACTGTCCTATCAACTAGGCCAACTAAACCTTCAGCACAAACCCCGCCCTAGCACTTTGTCAAGGCAAAGATCAGCGAGCCTACCAGCCCTCCTAAACCTCCCAAACCTCCTCAATGTTGACCGATAATACCAAATTTCCCATCCACATATTATCAGATTGCGATATTTTCCAAACTCATAAAACTCCCTCCTAAAACTGAGGCAAGCATTTCCAGTCCGCCTAGCCATCCGAGGCCTTCATTTCTGTTTCCAGAATCCAGATATTGAATATGTGAGCTGAATGGGCCAAGCCTAAGCTCACCCTTTTATCGAATTCATCCTTTGTTCAGCCGTGGCCTGCTATACATTGGTGACCATCGATTCATCGTAGCTAAGATGACGTCCATTTAGTTGGGGTATGAAGTTGTAACCCAAGTCCAGAACCATGTGTCCGACTCCGTCGTCATCGGGTTCGCGGGAGTGGTGGGTTCCATTTTGCCGTTTCTTGTTGTATGGGTAGGCGTGGCGGCTTGTTTTCGTTGCTCTTGATGTCAATAGAATGCTTTCGTGTTTGCTTGAGCTGTCGCTGCAATAAATGCGTGTACGCGACTGTGCGACTGTACGACTGTGGGTTTTCTTAACAGTTGAGATCTTGATCTTTCCGGGTGAGTTTTCAAAAAATGGATTCGGAAGCCCTCGTTCACATGTGTCTTGCACCTTGCACAGTAATAGGAATTACGTAGGTGGATAGGTAACGTATAAGAGGGCACGTATCAGAGCGCACCCTTTCCAATCAACGGAACTCCGTGCACTATATCGGAGTAAAGTAAGATGTTTTTGTGATCGCAAATCAAATGTTGATCTTCCACCTTTAGGTGCCGGCACCGCGCGCGAAATTCCTTATTAAAAATCAACGGTTGAAGAAGGGTCTTGAGCTCAACAACTTTTGGAGGATGAGAGGAGGCGGGGTTGGTACCTATTATATATCCAACTTGGGACGTCCATCAATGACGTTCACGCCCAACTGTTGGATATTAAATGATTTTGGAGTCGGTTTTGTCAGTCTTCGGAACTCCGCCGAACCAGGTGATTTCCTGCGCTACCGGTTCATTTCCACGGTTCCCTGACAGCAAACCGTCCCCCTAACGCGCTCTCGGCCGAAAACAGAAACCTGGGGTTGGCAACGGTCGACACGGTTGGAGTCATGTTCCCCCAGTCCCCCAGTCCCCCCCTATAACAGATGGGTTAGGTAGGTATTGTACCTTGGATGCCTTATTTTCGAACGACCAGTCCAACCAAGCCGAACGATATCGCATGATCCTGCGGAGTTTCCACCCGCCGTGACCACCTCCCACCTCCGCGTTACCACACTGCCTTCACTGCCACACCTCCTTGCGCGGACGCAATACACGGAGAAGGATGGTCCCATATCGGTGATCTGCCTGATTTGACTCTGACTCTCATGAGGACGAGATAACCACATGGTTGGGAACTGTTCGCCCTGGCCTCCATAGCCCTCCCCTCCGCGGAGTGGTCCCGGTCGCTACATTGTATGCATGATTCTAGATCGATGCCGGCATTTAAGATAGCTACCCCGGTCGTCTGATTCTCGCATGTCTCCCTTCGCAAATCTCAAACATGTTTGGTCCACCACCTTATTTAAGTGTTCGCGATGGTACAATGTTTATGGTTTTGATTGCTAGATGGCTAGACCAATCTTATGATCACGTACAATCAACATCGAGCCACCGTGAAACACTCACTCTATGTTGCGTTGGATACCTAGATGAGGTAGTACCAATCTACGAACGTCGTCAATGTTCTATATGATTCGGCTATGCAAGATGTATGGCTTCATCATCGCTCGCAACATATTTCATGTCACCACAACATCATATTGGCTTCGCCATACGATATGATTGTCGTGGAAAGTGTTGCGACAACGACATGACTGAGATCCAGAACATACTACGTACGCGACTACACGTATCTCGACCGATGGCCAGTCAACATGACCATATGTATCTGCGACGAATATGATATTTAGTGGTCGGTGGGGTTGCAGATATTGACAGTAACCCAATAAGTTACCTACATACCAAAACCAACCTTTACCCGTCCATTCGTCATACCCGACTGAACTGCGATAGAGCAATGCTTGGTGCGAGTTGTTTATTGACAAGAATTAAGGAAAATCATGTGATGTGGTCCGTAGAAGATGCTTGTTCCTACGATGGGCGAGTGACGCGCATACTGGACCTTGGCAATATATACTGTTTTAATAGCAAAGCCTATTACGTACGACCATATGAGCTAGAGAACTCGGGATCCCGTCCGCTCTCCCATAGATAAGCTAGCTACAGCCGCACTAGTAGTCGGGTCGGTGACGACCGGCGAATCCGTGGTGTTGTACGTTTTTTTCGCTTTATATTTCTTTTTGTATCATTCTTTGTACTACCTTTAATCATTTTTAATGGGATGCGGGACGGGAGATGTGGTTGTTTCCGTCCTGGCAAGGTCAATTTTGGTCGTATGAGGTTCCGAAAATATCGTATGGTTTCTTGTTTTCGGCAGCTCTCAAGTTCCACGTATCCAATTTACCGAGAATAAGAAACTGAGACTTTATCATTCACGACACATTCCACAGAGTATAAAATTAATCGACACCTTAAAGCAGCAGCAGTAGAAGACAGATGATATGTCAGAAAAAAGTTGACTATTAGTCCATTGGTTGATTGGGAGATTTTCTTTTCCCTCATACGCCATCTTTCTTATGGCTGACCCGCACGAACGAACGCCGAGACCACCATCTCTATGTACAGGACAATCTAAGCCTCAACCGAAACCAGAGCTCATGAACCCATCCAAACGTCGTCTTATCGTAGCGTAGTATGCGTGCGCCTCTTAAGTAGACAACGCCGAAAGAAAGCATTTTTGTGATCCGACCCATCTGCATCCCGCTGTGGAAGAAGCCTCTTCACATGTAGGCGGATTATATATAGTACAGATTCGAGGCGGGATTGGCTTAGAAACAGAAAATGCAAGGCCTTCCGACTCACCAACACCGTTTTAATGCGAAGCTCCCTAGGCCCATTATAGGAACCCCGAGGGATAAGTCTTTGTTCATGTTATAAAGAGAGATACGAAATTACCCTCCTTTCTCAATATACCGGGGTGCTTGCTAAGCCAAATCCAACGCCAAGTCCAGTAAACCCATAGCACCCAATAATGCCAACAGCCTACCACAATACCGAGCGAGCCTGCCCGATTGTGTAAGCCGCAATAGACCGTACCTCTACCTAAGAAAGTCCGGCAAGCTTTTGTAGTGTAACGAGAACTCCTGCAGTCATCATTAGTACGACTCGACCGTAGGTAGATTATGCCAGATAGCAACATACCGCTCACGCCCTGTGTTAAAGTAGAGGTAGCCTCGGTATTTCGGCTACCCAAGCTCACAGTGAAAACATCCTTTACCCCGCCGTCCGCCTGGATGTTGTTAGCCCACTTGAAGACTTTTTCATCCTCACGACCGTCACCAATAACCACGAGGAAGTCTACAGGGTTCTCCTCAGATTCATGCGCCTGCTTAATGGTGTCCTCGTAGACTTGTATGGCAGCAGTCTCCTTAGTCCAGTCAATTGATTCGACCACGACACAGTTATCTAGCTGTGTTGCGTGGACTCGCTGCTCCTCACAAGATTCGTTGATGTGACCGGTCCAATCGCTTGCTTGACGCTCAGCATTGGCGTAATCTTCCGCATGCTTGTAATGGAAAATCAATGAGCAATTGCGATCCTCGATAACCGACCCTGGAGTACGCTCGAGATAGTACTGAAGTATCCCTCTAACCGATTCCTTCCACGCGGTGACTCTGCTGTGATCAGCCACCTCAGTCCACGTACTCTTGCTGCTATTCCTGATGAAGCAACCATTTTCGGCTATGAGACCTAGATTCGGGACCAAGCGGAAGAGCCGATCAAGCTCTTCCGGGCGGCGTCCAGACATGACATAGACGGTGTTACGGGTATCCTCAACCAGATCGTTGAGTACATCCAAGGTACGCTAATAGTTTGTCAGCAATTTCCGTCTACGCCAATATATAGTCGACATGGCTTACCTGGGGATTCATGGGGATGATCTCGTTCATCGGGCCGTAAGGAATAAGTGTACCTTCTAGGTCGAGGAAGAACAAACGTCGCCGGCTTTGAGAGTATCTCTGGCCGAGGACGTTCAAATTTAAGCGAGGAACTGACGTTTGGTCATGGCGGTGTTGCTCTTCGTAGACTTGGTTGAGAGAAGACAGAAATTTTGAAAACCAATGGCTTCCAGTGTGATGGCTTACAATTTCACGAAGCGCTTCCCATCGTTCTGTTTTTTCCCCGTCGGACATCTCCAGTGCTTGCTTAATAGCATCGGAGCATTGTCGGTAGCTCCACGGGTTGACGGTCAATTCTTTGTTGCCAAATAGGGATGAAGTCCCAGTGAATTCTGACAAAATGAGCGATCCGTGCTTTTTCTCGGAATACCTGCCATCCTGGCAGACAATAAACTCGTGGGATGTGAGATTCATACCCTCGCGTTGGCTGGTAATCATGAGAGCGTCTGCAATTGTCAAAAGGGCAAGATATTGAGAGTATGGAATATCCTGCTTTAGATAGACGAGAGGTAAATAAGCGAGGTTGGCCCAATTCGAATTCACTCTAGTGACGATATCCCCCACAGCAGCATCAAGATCCGTCTTCTCGCCGGTAGATAACGCAACCTGGATGAGAACGACCTTGTCTCTCCATTGAGGATTCTTGTTAAGAAACAACTCATAAGAAAGTAATTTCTGCCGGACTCCGCGAACATGGTCAAGCTTGTCGCGAGCAACAATGATCTTCTTGTCCTTGTATCGCTCTCGCATGATCTCGATCCACTTCATAACTTCTGCATCCTGACGATGGGCGTTGAGGTTGATAGGGTCAATTCCGATCGCATGATTCATGACATTCACAAATCGATCTTCTAATTGGACGCCGTCGGGCGTCGCTTCTACGGCAAGGAGACGACTGCAGGTCTGGAGGAAGTGGCGCGTGTATTCGTGAATCTGGAAACCAATCAGGTTCGCGCCGAGCATACCCTCGAGTAACTGCTTCCGAACGGCCAGGCATCGGAAAACTTCGGATGAAGGGAAAGCAACGTGAAGGAATAGGCCTATCTTCGCGTCGGGAAGCTTCTTGCGGATCATGCCTGGGACCAATAGGAGATGGTAGTCGTGGACCCAAATCGTATCACCTCGTTTCCAATTCTTCACGATCTTGTCTGCAAACGCTTGGTTGAGATTGACATAGAACTGCCATGAGTGGTCTTCGTATGCTTTGCTCTTGGGGTTGTCTGGGATCTGGTAGTGGAACACGGGCCAGAGAATTTGCTTGCAGAAATGTAGATAGTGTCCGTCAAAATCCTTGTCTGAGCAAAACACGGGATACATATTGAATTCGGTCACGAATCTGTCGTTGATGTCTTCTTTCTGCTGTGTTCCCTTGAGCGCGTCCGTGGGCATGCCTAAAGTGCCCACCCAGGAATACTCTTCGCCATAGTCATCGCGAGCCGCTGCATCAGCAGCATTACGGAGACCACCGTTGCCTTGATCGGCGTTCACTATACGCCAGTTGGCATGGGCGAAGACTCTGTCATGGCTGTCGCTTCGGGTCGATCGAGGTTGGATAATTCCTTGTCGGCCAAGCTCCTTGGCCTTTTCTAAAGTCCTGGCATGTTCTAGGAGAGAGGCGGGGGGTGGCGAATTAGCTCGAGATTTCGGTTGGTTCGCTCGACCGCCCCATTTCGGCGATTCCTTGTCAGCCGGGGCTCTGAATTCCTCATCATCGGATACGTTCACTACACGCAAACCGTCTTCGTTTACGAAGAGTTCATCGTCAAGGTAGACATCCTGCTCTTCGGGTGTTCGGGGAGGAGTGATGGCGGGGTCGGGAAAAAGACTAGTGCGAAGCTCAAGAGGGGGTCGTTTCGACGCTTTTTTGTTGTTTGGTCGCGGGGGTTGGCGCTCGCTAGCGAGGGGCGCATTTGGCAGCTTGAAGTAGACGGTTTTGGGGAGAAACCTAGGAGATGAGAGTTAGATATAATGAAGGCGTCCCACACTGAGCGGTCGGGCAAGGATTCCACTTTGGTGCACGTCTGTTATACAAGTTGGTCGTAGCTCCCACCATGGGACCAGGGCAGAGAGCGAATAGATCTTGTGAGCTCGATCTAGTACCGAAATATAAAAAGTGCATATATTGCCACGAGTAATGCCCAAGCGCTTCATCAATGGGTAAACATTGAAAAGTGCCACAGCGCGAGTGGAACTTGAGCTAGACAAAAGGAAAAGAGACAGGACTTACAATGAAGCTAAGAAGATAGTCATCGTGGCAGAGAGTCGGGTTCAACGAGAAGGTAGGTGGATATTGACTTAACACAAGCCAGACTCCAATCGCTATGGTAGCCTGGACAGGTAAGGGTCGCGAGAGGTAAAACGGTAATTGTAAAATTGCAAGTTCATAGGAAAGAATTATTTGTTTTTGTAGAAATAATTTTATTGATCAATGAAGTGATCCGTAATCCGTACCCGTGTACTGTGTACTGTGTACTGTGTGCGTAGGTATTGTGATCGAAGACGTTGAATGTTGATAGGTAAGGTTGCTTCGAATCACTCAGCTCAGAGTCAATTAGAAAAAAAAAGTTTGAGATCGGACGTCCTTTAAGAGTCGGGTGGTTGAACGGCGGGGAGGGACGGGAGCTTTAGACGGATAGTACCGGGATGGGTTAGTAAGAAAATTATTATTAGCTCCCGGTTTTGGATAGGTAAAAGTGACGCAAAAGGTGTAGAATTCCTAGGAGAGACGAGCTTTAGCCAGCATAGGTAGTAGCCAGCCTGCCAGCATATCGAAAAGCTGGGTAAGCTGAGGACCACTTAGATCAAATTGATGTCAGTGAGTTGTGAATTAGGGACTAAATTTGGGTGCATGTTGTACCTACATGCAACCGTAGTAGAAATTGCTAGGATGATACCCGCAGAACTTCACCACCCGCTAATCAATTGTGCGACCAGTGACGTACTAGATAGAGGTAAAAAATAACTCTGTCTCCAGCGCATACACGTAGTTGCCAATTCACAAAACAGCCACTCGCAACGGCTTTACCTCCAGCTATCCAATGTAGGTAGTTGCCTAAAGCCAAGTTCTAGTGATCGATCATCACTACTAGAGTTTTAGCGTAGCTACCTTCAGAGCTATCGTCAATCGATTTTAAGGCAGTTTCCAGAGTTCTCTCTCTCTCTTGCCGTCCTGCCGTTACACTGGACAGTTAGGGAAAGATCGAAGCCGACAGAGGCATGGCATGGTATCAAAAATCGTCGCTACCAAACTTTAACGTTCTACAGAGATGAATTCCGATTCTCCACTTCACAGCAACGACGGCCCTTTTACCAAACTAACGAAGCTATTCCATCTCGATCAACTCCTCGATGTTTGACGTATTTAGGTTACCCGAAGGAGGAATGGCACCTCTAAAGTCTATCAATGTTTCATCTCGGGTTGCTCGAGTAACATCAAACCTAGATTTCAATCGAATATTCCAAGGACGTTTTTCTCCGATATGATGCAAGATTTTTATTAAGTAACAGTAACAGTGACAACTTCGACGAGAGGATCGTAGCTCTGTGTGAAAGATCGAGGCTCCGAGGTTTCTAGGATTTTCTTTACTTACCGAAATAGCGACTCAGCCCAATTTTTTTTCCCTATTTCGATTTTGCCCTGGAGGAATTGGTCCGAGGCTAACGCGTTACGACCTAGAAGATCCACGCACTCTACTATGTAGTGTACGTACGTACAAGGTGAAGTTCCAATAAGCTTGGCTGGCTGGCTGACTCTTTTCTCGTCGAATTGATATCAAGAATAGACGGGAACTTTCCATCTAGATACGGATGTAACTCAAGATAATCTTCTCAAGGTCGAACTTTTAGACCCGTGTTCTATTATCCTAGTACTAGTAGCAGATGCCGAAATTCCCGTCGAATTCTGCATCATCTACAAAGGTCCTTTATTTTTTTTTTCCTCTCAGAGTCCACTTAGAGAGAGCTCCGCAGTTCCAAATGCTGTGTTTGTCCTTTCTCCCCTGCAGCTGTCTTGATGGCGTCTGTAAATAATACTTCACAGTCCGAGCACATTGCTCCTCCGAGACTCCCCATTGGTTACTTGGCACCTCTACTGACACGGATCATTAGTGAGCCACCGGTTTTCCCCGCAGTGAAACCTGTTCAGTCGGGTTTTTGCGGGCAATTCTAAAGACGTGATAGCTTCAAAAATTGACCATCTTACACTACTGACTCAGCAAGCTACGAGTTTCATCAGTTAACCGACACCGTGCCCGTTCCTTCAATCTCTAATACTCACAAACGATGTTACTCGGGAGCCAGGAAAGGATTTAGGACACCCAGACCGGCGGAATACCACAGTGAATTGACCGTCTTAGCCTACCGAAACCATGATGCATCAATACCTGAATTAAGTTCAGTGAAGTTATATCTATCGTGAACATATCGAAAATTCCGTTTCAAATCGCTACATTCTGAAATTCGATCACTGGAAACTCCCCAGCCTTGGGCCTTACAGCGAGCCTAGAACTTTCTAACACATGCAAACCTATGCAGAATCGATGCGGCTTCCTTGGAATGGCAACTCCTTGATGCCCAAGAAGCCTACATGCTTGCGCGGTTTGTCCGTAGCCCGGGTCCCCGAATAGATTGACTTGCAGGGGCACTGGAAAATTTTTGATATGTCGCGCTAATTGGCTCACACCCTCAACTTTCTCGTGGCTTTTAACCTGAATCACAACGCTCATGCATACATGGTCGCTGCTTGGTGTATCATCGCGAGAGGAAGCTTGCACGGGTCGGACACGGTTATGATCACGCGGCAAAGGATAGATCGCTGGCAATTGCTTGATTGCGCATCGATTGTCACATTTACAGCCACGGCCAAGACCGAGAATGCGATCCTATACGCTAAGAGGAGCTTCACCTATGTGGAGTTTAGGTATTGGTTCAACTTACACGCAAACCCTTCAAGTCGACGATTTGTCTCATGGGTTCTAATGAGTAGTGCGGCTCGACTGTAGAGACAACGAAACGCTTCCAAATCTGATGGGTATGCTGACACGGGTACTGACCGAGTACTTGGAAGAGTTCGAAGCATGAAAGGACGTTACATTCTTGGCGTGTGATGTCTCGACCAGTCCATCACGATATCCGGTCAACTTCCCACTTGATTCCCATATTCCCATATCTACTAACCTACTACAACGAACCGCATCATCGTAATCTACCCCGCCTTTGGCCGTTAGCTTGTGCGGAGGCTTGCATCGTGGTCTCGCGGCACCACTCAGCACATGCTCCCTCGATTTCCTCCACTTGGTAGACTAGTTAAGCGCGCTCAAAGGGAATAAGCGCTTGATTATACACGTCAAGAATAACCTACGTACCAACATACCACTGTCGTGTGTAGGTAGGTTGCTATAGCGATAGCCTAACGCCAAACTGACGAGCTGGTATCCATCCATTACTTTGCTCACCGAAAAATCGCTGACATAGTAATACCGTTGCTTGACCTGAAAAAGATCTTCATATGGCCAAAATTGTCGACTCGGGTACGCTCCCGATATGGCACGGTTTCATAGCCATTCAATACTTATGCAGGGGCGGTCCGCATTTCGAGTGCCACCTTATTGGGTCATCGAACTTGTTGGTATTGGGGCAGTTGGGGGTCATGAGCTAAGTGTCTAGCTGGGTACGCAAATTTCTGAATAGCATGAACCACTGTGGATGACATACGTGGTTAATTCCCTTTTTTTTTTTTTTTTCAATCCTTTCCCGGATATTGCTTCGCATGCCAAATTCAAAAGCTCCATTCTCTCATTATGATGAGTCGCCATTGAATTCTACGAAGGAGCCTGTATGTAACGTTATGCAATCCTAGTGGCCAGAGCGGTCCAGCTTCCAAGTTGGTGGAGCCCGGCAGTGAATTTACAATGAGCTTATCTTGACTCATCTCTGAAACCTCATTTTCCCATCAATTTCGCCAGAGCCGTACGGCTTTGTCTTTTCCTCCGGACCCAACTAGCCGACCATCCAAGGACCAATCCAACGCATATACCTCGTCTTCGTGGCCGGGTAAATCGACCGATAGCTTGAACGAACGCATGTCCCATACCTTTAGGGTAGTATCCTTCGATCCAGAGCAAAGAAGGCGCTTATGATCACATGTCAGCTCCTAATCGGAGAGCAAAAAACATCGCAAAGTATGCCCGAGATAACTTGCCAACCAATAGCCTCGGGCAATTCTCTGCAAGAAATAACAATATCCAAGGGGTGGTTACTTACCGAATCGGCCGAGAAAGCACACTGATATACTGGTGCGACCTATCGAAAATTAGCAATTGAGTCATATCTCGCTAACCCCAGTAACATAGAGCGTCATGTCGATGACGGGGCTAATTCAAGATTATAACGACTTACATGTCCTCGTAGTGTCGTCAGAAATTTCCCGTCGCTGCTTGACATATCAGCAAGATCCATGAAAGCGCATGCGTCGGAACGAATCCCAAGTCTTGCATGTTAAGACAAGCTGTCGATGACTTACCGGCCCCATATCTTGATATGGTTATCCCAGCCAGCGCTAGCAATCAGGCTCCCGTCTGGGGAGAATGAAACATGATTTACTTGTTTCTGGTGCCCTAAAAGACGCGCAAGAGGTTTCGTCCCCTGAGCTGGGTCCCAGAGATACATCGTAAAGTCGTCACTGGCGGAGATGATCCGCTCGGCTATCTTGCCTTGCTGCTTTGCAGCCTTCTCGAACCGTTCCTTTGACTTTGCCCGCTTCTCCTCCACAGTCGCCGGTACATTCTTCGTGTGGTCGTAAAACGCCGTCCGGAGTACAAAATCCGTAGAAAGCGCAAAGTGATTCACCCAATGAGCGTGCGAGGACAGCGTATATTTGAGCGTCCCGCTTATCGCGTCCCAGACCTTGACTGTCTTGTCTTGGCTGGCACTGTAGACAAGATCCGTACCGCCCCATCTAACGCAGCTGACGCTACCCTACATCGCCGTTAGTCTTTTGCCGACATCGACAACGTGAGCAATCTAATCACTCACTTTATGCCCTGACAGCACATGTTCTGTTCTACCAGTGTTCACGATCCATATTCGAATCGTGGCGTCTTTGCTAGCGCTTGCTAATTTAGGCGTGTCGTCAGACCATAAATGGAATGGCTGCCATGCAATGCTCGTGATCCATTTAGAATGGCCATTGAATGGTCTGCCGACGGATTGTCCTGATTCGTCCCATATCCTCACAGTCTTGTCCATACTGCCCGTAGCCAAATTCTGTCCATCTGGTCTCCATGCTAGTGCCAAGACCCATCCCGAGTGGCCTTTGAGAGTATATTTGGGCGTCCCGCTATCTGTGTTCCATATTCTCGCCGTGTTATCGCCGGACCCTGTAGCTAGTAAACTACTCGTCTTGGGTGAAAATTGCGCCGCAAGTATCGCCTCTCCGTGCCCCGGTATCCTATTTGACATGCGTGTCACTGCTTGTACTTTGAAGACTGCCTGGGGCTCGGCAGCCAAGGTTATGGTTGTTTCGAACGGGTTCTCGATGCCATGTTTACGGAGGACTGCTAGGAATTCGGAAGGTGTCGGGTAGTTATCGACGACTATGTCAGAGTTGGGTATGTGTATGCGAAAGCGATACGGTGTGAATTCTTCACGTTCCTATGGGGTAGCAATGGTCTTAGTACATGCCATCCTTGAAGCGCAAGACCTAAGTAAAATATCATACTCTTCCTAGCAGAGTATTTAGCAGTAATGACACATTTTTCTCGGTCGCATCTGCTAATGGTACTTCTATCGTATCTGCCAATTGGTTCCCGTCGTTGTCTACGAATCGCGCCTTGAAAGAACCGGCTTCGATTACCGGGGGTGTGACATCTTGCTGAATTTGGGTACGCTCTAGAGCTTCGCGTCGCTGTCGCTTCGATGGCGGCGGGGCTATGGTAGCCATTATATGAGAGTCTTCGATTAACGACCAATTTAGTGAAGTAGAGCTAGTCTATTGATCTCTGAATAAGGGTATTTTGATTTTGAAAATGCAATTTCATCTGTCAAATATATTGTCAGCTTTTCTCATCAATCGAATTACGATTTTGCGGGATGGACGAGGATATGATCAGAAACAAAAGTTGAAAATCTTTATCTTATCATTATCGCTATCATTATCTTATCGTCTGTTGTGTTTCCACAGGGGGTGGGTGGGGTTTGCCCGTGAGGACCTTGATGGCTACCAGGATCACTGCAGGAACAACCTGGTCGTTGCAACCTTATGAGATCTCTCCTGTAACTTCAAGGTTTGTTTTTCGCTTCAAGCTTAATCGGTTGCAGAAGTCGCATCCAAATCTCAAGTGTTTTGTGCGAGTTAAGTCCATTAGATCAACAATTCCAAAAAAAAAAAATCTTATTTTGAAATTCAAACTTTTATTCATCTTCAATAGTGTTGTAAAATCTCTTGACAAAAATCGCGAGTGTCCTCCAGTCAGTAACTCGAACAGTTGGGCCGAATTTCAATTCGTCTCATGTAGCCGTTATCGATATTCTATTCGGCGTGTAAAGAAACCCCAATGATGGAACTTCTTCCTGACTATCGAAGGCTTAGCGAGTCTTCTAGTAATGAAACCTCTTCTCATTCAAGACGAAACAGCACTCCCAGCCATTCCGTTTCCCGTACCACATCTTCTACTCCTCATCCATATAGTGTACACCATGCTTCACTCAGACCGAGTACTTCAACTAGCCAACTCACATCTACCTCATATAGTGGCAGCCGCTCAGCAACAAGCATGTCGCTTTCAAACCCATCTAGGCAACGCCGTCATACAAGTACTACTTCGGGGCGTAAGTCTCGCACAGCCTCATCTGTCTGGGGTTCCGACTCACACGAGATCGTTTGCGCTGTCACCGAAGCCCGAGGCGTATCCCCTACTGTTGGCCTTGCTTTCATTAACATCACTACAAATGAAGCTATCATAAGCCAGATATGTGACTCTCAATTTTATGTCAAGACCATTCATAAGATACAGATGTATGAGCCATCTGCAATCCTAATGGTCAAGACAGCATTTCCCCCGAACCCTAAATCCAGTCTTCTATCAATCATAGAAGAAGAACTTCCGGATACGACAATCGAACCCCTCGACCGCAAGTACTGGTCCGAGAATTCTGGCCTCGAATTCATCCAAAATCTGGCGTTTAGACAGGATCTGGAAGCTATCAAGGTAGCGATCGAGGGCAACTTCTACGCCACATGCTCATTCGCTGCGGTATGTCCAATCACCATCTTTTAACTTGCTTCGATTTCTCATTTCAATAGGCTATTATGTATGTGGAGCTCTCTTGTCGTATATCAATCGCAGCCCATTCGCTGCGAGTCAGTTATCGACCATCCGAGAACACAATGATGATCGATATTTCAACTATTCACTCTCTCGAACTCATACAAAATCTCCAAAACGCCAAATCTAAGGACTGTCTCTTCGGCCTCCTCAATGAAACACTTACTCCTATGGGTTCAAGGATGCTGAGAAGCAACATACTGCAACCTTCCTGTCAGGTTGATAACACTCTTGTTCCTCGCTACGATGCCCTAGACGAACTCACCGTGAAAGAAGACATGTTCTTCGAAATAAGGAAGGGCAAGTATTGGCGAACTTATTTCCATGCTTGCTGCTAACTTGAGGTAGCTCTCAGAGGATTCATAGATATGGAAAAACTCTTGACTTCGGTGAGTACGCAAGTCCACAATTTTCACCTTGAGCTAACCACATCATCAAGCTTGTGATCGTGTCCGAACAATCATCAATCTACAACTCAGTACAAGCTATAAATAATATTCTAAGCATCAAGTCTTTCATCACTGCTGTTCCTTCTCTATATGAAGCTCTGGGTGCCGCGCGTACAGACCTGTTGACTAGGATTCGCGAAATATGTCGTCCAGAACTCACACAACCTATTGCAGATCTAATCGCAGATACGATTAATGCAGACGCGACAGCAGCGAAATCTGCTCTTGATATGAAAAACCAGAGAACTTATGCGGTAAAGGTGAGTGATCTTGTAACTAATTGGTTGTGTGCCACATGTCAACTAAATATCTCAAAAGTCTGGAGTCCATGGCCTTTTAGATGTGGCTCGTCAGACTTACAAAGAGGCAACGGAGGATGTTGCACAACACGTCGATGATCTAAATCGTAAGTTATACTGTTCAAACTACATCTATTATGAATGAGTTATGACCCTCGACATAGGAGATCATGAGATTACAGCTGAACTTAAGTACGATGAAAACCGCAAGTATTGGCTACGTCTTAGACAGAGCGACTTCAAAGATAAAGCCATCCCAGAAATACTGATCAACAAAGTTACGAAGGGCACATGGATTGAATGCCAAACTTTAATCTTAGTCCAATTGAATCACCGAATCAATGATTCTCATAACGAAGCTATTATGCTAAGCGACAAAGTAGTTCAGGAGCTCCTAGATGCGATTCGAATCCACGTACCGAATTTATTCCGCGTATGTGAAAGTATTGCGCTTCTAGATATGATTGCGGCTTTTGGTCAGTCCGCTACGACGAGGGATTATGTAAGGCCCGAGATTGGTGATACCTTAGCTCTTAAAGGTGCAAGGCATCCCATTTTTGAACGAGTAAGGTCCTAGTAGGAGCTCAAATCAACCACTATTATTTAGCGGACTGACGGTGTTTAGACAAATCCGGAAAGATTTGTGCCTAACGATGTCTTCGCCAACGAGCAACACCGATTCCAAGTGGTCACCGGCTGTAATATGAGCGGCAAAAGCACTTACATCCGAATGATCTCGCTCCTCCAAGTCATGTCCCAGATCGGGTGTTTCGTTCCCGCACAGTATGCTGCTTTTCCGGTGATTCAGCAACTTTTCGTGAGAATGTCTACGGATGATAGTATCGAAGCTAACATGTCCACTTTCTCACTTGAAATGAGGGAAATGGCATTCATATTAAGGTGAATTGAGACGTTCTAAGAAAAACTCCCTCTAATAAGGCTCTAGGAATGTCAACGAGAAAAGTTTAGCCATCATTGACGAACTTGGCCGAGGGACTAGTACAAGAGATGGCCTGGCAATTGCACTAGCTATTTCTGAAGCTCTGATTCAAAGTAATTCTTTGGTATGGTTTGCAACACACTTCCAACAGCTTAGTAAGTCGTATGATGTCACAGCAATTGGAATTCTGGCTAAATTTCTGGATAGCTAAGGTGCTAGGAAGCAGGCCAGGGGTTTTGAATCTGCACCTCGCCACGGAAACATACCACATGGATGACGGCAACCCAAAGATGACAATGTTGTATAAGATCACCTCAGGGCCCGTGCAGGAAGAAAACTATGGCATCAATCTCGCGCGTGCGATTGGATTTCCTGATCGATTCATTGAAGTCGCAGAAAATGTTTCTAAGACTCTTGCGGAGACCATCGAGCGGAAGAAACAGGATTCCAAGTCCAGAAAACTACTCCGACGTCGAAAACTAATCCTCAATTTGCGTGACACACTTCACCAATTGCGAGAGTCCGACATGGACGACGCTGCCCTAGGAAGCTACCTTAAAAGGCTCCAGGACGAATTTGTGTCTAGGATGGATGAAATTGAAGTCGACAAACAAAGCAACGAACAATTAGCTGATGGCTCAGATGAATCAAGTTAACCTCTCTCGAAATATGATTTTCCCCGTAAAATCGATGTCACCTATTTGGAGTTTAGTCCTATGTACAGCTTTTCACAACCTTCTCGAATCTAGCCGTACCTATGTATTTAGGTTCTATGGCTATTTAATGCAAGGGATACCTCACTAATACCACAACAGTCACGAGTCTCAATAGTGTGAGGAGATCGAGATATCCTTAGCACGCAAGTCCATCTTCGAATCGGACCGCGAGGTATCCAACGCGCGTTACAGCGATTTGACCCTCGTATATGCTACTGTTTAGCTCGGCGTTCTGATCGGGAAGGAAACAACCATCACTTATATCGCCTATGGTTTTCTAGCATGCGAAAATAACATCTCGGAACACAATTGCTCAATGTTACCTCGGTTGATGGCAATTGAGAGACGTTACGTGTTTGCCTACATGTTGAAGTCTTCTCCGGGGTTTGCCCCGTTTATATGATTAGGATTGGTCTCATTGTACCAATAATAGTATGCATCGCTTTGATGTCGTTCTTTTACGCCTGGATGCAATGCCTTCTTCATTATCCGAACGTATTTATCCAAGTCGAGTCCGTTTGCTTTCCGGAATTCGGTGAGTTTCTCGAAGTTGATGCATTGCCGATTGATCGACCTTTATTCCAGATATTTGTCAGAGTTTCTAAGTCGGATACTCTAGATAATTAATGTGGTTGTGGACACTTACATGTCCGGCTGGGGGTACTCTTGCCCTGCAACCCAATGATACGTCATCAGGTTCACATTGCCACTGCATTGCAATGCCTGCAGAAGGATATCAACACAGTGGTTAATATGAATTTCAGGAAGGCCCATTGCAGAATGATTTCGCGTTTTCAGATGATAGTAACCTCGATAGGCATTGTGCCGCAAAGTATTCAAACAATGGATTTGATGGTACACGTCGAAGGCGCCGACATAGGCATCATCGCCCAATCCCCATTCGGAATCCTCTAGCTTCGTGACGGTAGACGGGTCCTTTCCCATCCGTACAATGTCCTTTTGTGTTAAGGCATAGAAGCGACTTAGCTCCCATTCGTGCCACAGTTCATCGGCAGCAGGGTTAGGTAGCTCTCTTGCGATCGAGGCCTCCTCTTTTGCAGGAAATAGCGTCCCTTGGACAACCCTTGGTTTCATCTCCAGATCCACCCTGTCGAAAATAGGACCTATGCTTGCGTTTCAGTCGCTATATTCTCTGAAATACTGGCTGATACTTACTGTAGGTAGATGCCTGCCGTAGTTCGGCATTGAGTTGGGTTTTCTGGCTTTGCGCCGCGGAGAAGAGCGTAAGGGATATGGAGAATAAGACAATATTCGTAACTGTTATCAATACGGTGACGCTTGTCCATAAGTGGTACCGATTCGGCTCTTTCCGGAGCCCTGGTTCCTCGCTCAGTAGCGTTTTCGCTTCTTCATCTTGATCTTTCATGATGAAGGAAGAGGATGACGATACGATAAAGTCGTCAAAGGTTTTCATCTTTGGAGGGGGTTCGGGCGTATATGTGAGTTTCGAAGTCGTACGCAAAATACAACTCTGGCAGGTGGGTGTGATGATTCTTACTAGTCTTACCAATAAATGTGTTAGGACGACCTCGCGTGACCCCCCGGGCCCGAAACTAGGTAGGTATGTTGGAAATATTCAGAGTGGCGCGACCGCTATCAGCGAATGTCTCGAATGTAGAAGGCGCCTAGAAAATACCTTGATCTGGACGGCCAGTCTAAATACGATGGAGGTCCGATAAGGCCCTTTACTAATACCCACTTTCATAGGAGAGGATCGTCAAAAATGCTCGTCGTTTTAAGCTCTGTAGGCTTCTGGGTTCTCCAGACATCCATCGTTCAGGATTGCGGTATTTAGATCGATATATGAAATTGTGGGTTTTATCTAGATCTATGTCGAATGTCATAGTCCCGAACGGGGCATTCTTGGGCTGGAGAGTGCATGGGTTATGCTTGTTGGGTTAGACTGAATGGTCTGTCATGTTAGGACATGAATTGTTTGTTGGTAACTGAATTGTGTAGCAGGCCGATCAGTGTGATCCGGACCCGACTTGTTATGCGAAGCAACCTAGGTGATCGGCTTACTCCCTTGAAATCACTAATTATTGGCTAGGTTATGCGAGCTTTCCGCCGCACGTTGAGATGATTTGAGAATGAGGTTACTTCGCTATACGTATCGGGAATATTCGAAGCAATGTTCCCAAGGCGCAAAATGACGCGAACAAGGGGCAAGTTGACGGTTGATATTCATGTGAGTGAGCTAACGCTGCATAAATCAAATGCTTTAATATGTCCATTTCCCTGGATATTGATCTCCGTTGCCGTTAGGGGAAGGTGGGTGAATAAGGCGCCAGATCACGTCGTTCATCGTTGATTAGGTTACCTCGTCTAAGCACCGAAGAAGAAGGGATCGACGCTCGTGAGTTCTGTCAAGGAGAACATAGCCGCACCGCCGGGTGCGTCGGTTACATTGTCTATACCAGGTCTCCGACAATAAGGCTTGACGACGTTGGGACCATTGGACCGCACGTAGGTATGTTGGGAGACTTCAAGTATAAGCTTGACTAGTCTGCATGATCTCAGGGCATTCTAAGACAAGATCCTGTCACGATATAGCCATTGTCGCCAGACCATCCATAACACATAAATTCTTGCCGTTTCCCTGTCCTGCTATCCAACACACACCATTGATATTCATTCAAACATCCATCAATATGCGCGTCTCAGCTATCTTCTTCGCCGGCCTCGTCACCGTCGCACTAGCAGCTCCCGTTGAGGTAATCTTCACAAATCTTGCATTACTTGGGTTTTGAATTGAGGGCTGACCTTCGATGCGTAGGTTGTCTCCGGGTTGGCTGAGCGTCAGTATAGACCTACGTACAAGGTCCATGCTTCTCTGGAAGGAAAGGAAACCGAAGTAGAGAGGCGTCAATATGAACCCATCGAAAAGGAGATTAAGGAAACCACCGTATAGGCAGACACGCGGATGTTGGTTTACTGACGAAGTCGGAGAATCGTTCAAGGGACAGGAAGCCAAACCCATAGTCCAGGAGAGAGTTTCATACGAGATTTCATTACAGCTCATTAGCACTACTAAGGTATGAGCAAAGCAATTCACGAGAATTACCTAAAATGAGAAGTATTGGCCTGTTCACGTCTCACTAATCTTGGAAGGGCCTTGGTATATCGGGCCGCTATATGGTAACGTCGGATATGCCGTGCTCCTAGAGTAAGGACCAGAGTAAGGGACATGAATAGCGTAAGAGCCGTCATCGAACGGAGTAGCTTCATTCTCATCCATTTCAATAAACCACTCGTCTTCCGGCCGGTGCTTTCGCTTGCACCACGTACACCGAGGCCGCGCGTGTTGTGGCACGAACGCGCCGCACATGCAAAAGAAGCTGATCTCGAATTTGAAGCCAACCATCCTCTTAGTATTACCGTAGTCCTTGTTGAAGCGGTTCCGGCCGTCACCAGATGTGTATCTCTCGTAATACTCCTCCGCCCAGCGCTCCTCTTCCATCACACACTTCTTGCATATCCATCGCTTAACCGTATCGCAATCGCACCGCTCGTTGAGGAAATCCCCGCGAATCTCATCCTCAAGCTTGGCGTCGCAGGAATCGCACAGACATATCACAGTCTGGCTTATCCACGGTCCATTTAAGTGCGGACGCCGGTCTATAAAGCCCCCCATAGGCGGGATGCGCGGGTACTCCCGACACTCCTCGCAGATGTTGACGCCGCATTTGCGGCAGGGAAGCGCGCCGGCTTCGTCGCACCTCAGGTTGAAAAGTCGCACCTCGATTTCGCGGTCGATCATCCTCGGCTACCGGGAAGGATAGTAAGGCGCGTTCAGACGCCGCTGAAACCCGCGCCCGTCGCAGAGGCAGTGGCGTCGGAGGTTTGTGAAGAGCTGGGGCGGGGCTAGAATGTGCGTGTGCATGTCGCGACACGTAACTCCGAGATGGAAGAGATCCAGGGTGGAAACGTAGTTTGCCAAGGTCTCGAGGATCGGGTACTGGCTGATGAGGTCCAGAAGTGCGGGCGCCATTTCGCTATTGATGAGATTGAGGGTGGATATCAGTTCTTGAAGATATGATTCATATTCCTGGATTGTAAGATATGCAGGTAGTATTGTTGAATCCTTCGCGGTGAGTCAATGTCGGGCAACCGAGCCGGTTACTTACATAAGAACCTGGGGTGACTCCATCACCGGCGTCTTTCACGATTGAAGCTGAGGCACACTTGTGTGTCCGTTATACCGCCTATAAACATCTGGGTTAAGAACTTCTCGGTTATTGATGTTGTCAATTTATGGCATCATATGGAAGTATTCTATATGAATTATCTCATGCTATCATTGCTGGGGTAAGGGTTAGGGTTAGTTCCTGGATCGAAGTGGGGTTAGGGTTTAGTATTATCATAGTAGGATCAGGGTTACGTTTGAATATGGGTTAGGGTTGCAAAAGCAGGGTTAGGAACTGGGGTTAGGGTTAGGGTTCCAGCTATTCTCACAGCACTACGCAAGTGGCTACCTTCAATGTCTTATACCTAGTAATATTTCGATTGCTGGGAAGGGCACGTAGCCACGGACGAACCAGTGGATCGGTTTCTGTATTTTTTTGCCAGAGGTCGGTTAAGGGAGTAATATTGTAGTCCATACTCAATCTGTCACAGAGACACAGCAATGCTTCACTTCGATCTCAATAATAATTTATCATCATGATGTCATCGTGCCATCAATCAGCCAATGATTTTGCACGTCACACTCAAGAGAAAATATCTTTGATAAGCTACTCTATTGTTTGTTAGAGTTATCGTTTTGAACACGAGGTTTTCGAGCATCATCGCCTTGTCATTATCAATCGCATGGCATCGTTTTGGGATAACAAGGATGCCAAGACTTATTTCAACGTGCTTATTTAGTAATACGGAAGCATGCTTGATACAACAATAGTAGACACTGAGAACAAGGACTTATTGTGTTTTCATAGATCAGGTTTCCTTGAATCTTGTTAATCTATTGTTAGTGATAATCAATATTGAATCGGGAGTTTCTAAAATGATACATACCTCTTTCGCTGCGATTAGACTGGATATTCCTTCCTACCTTACATAATCCACAGCTAAAATCAATAGTGGTCTCCCCACTAAAGATCGACAGACTATCGCTAAATTGTAGGCAGCTTAGCCACTGAACAAAAGCGCTACGTTGGGTATGAATTAGAGGTATTCTGAATTATAGAGCTTGATAACTTGGCAAGATGCGCTAATCGGTCGATAAATTACCCTCAATAGTCAATGCTCGCTCCAAAAGTCTGCAAAACGGCCTGGCTACTACTTCTTCCCTTGAATGTCGGACGCACTGGAGTAATATAGTGTATGAATTCCATTATCAAGCAAGTATTGGAATGTATCAGGAGTTATCTAGATAAAAACCCGGGTCCCGCTATCAAGCGAGATGCCGAGCCGGAGTCCCGAATAGACGAGTTCGCCCCATATTAGATCCGGTCAAATACTAACATGTTTATATCAGCACTTAATCACTGCCGAGATGTGAGGCTTGTAAGAATATTATCTTATTTCTACCATAACTACCGAGTCAACATTATGCACACATTGCTTCTCTATTGTAATAGGTTTTCTGAATACCAGTTGGCCCAAATGTTGCAGTACGATTTACAGGTAGATACTTCAAATTCAGCTAGGTTATATCATTTTCACGCGACCCAAGTTTCCAGTGATGTCTGAATCTTGAGAAAGTAACATCGGTGTCAAGTATCGTTAGATCCGATCGAAATATAATTAGGAATATTGTCCGATATCATGTTGTTACTTAGAAGGTGAACAGACAGACACGTAATCGTCGTTACACTTGGAATATGACGGTGATAATAGGAAGGTAGGGTCCGAAGGATTCTATGTGTAGAGTCGCGATTTAAATGGCTTCTAGGAATAATCCAATCAGCTTATTGGCGCTTTATGGCTGACGAAGGCGCTAATATTATACGATCAAGGACTAATTGTTTGTAGGAATTTATGACGCAGAAACATGTTTTCTGGTACCGATACAGCACCTACATAAACTAGGTAGCTACAGGCTTTAAGTAGAACTTCAGAATTATGTCCGGTGAGGTGTCTGGAGGTGTCGATTCTGTATATGCCATGCACGGCCACTGCGTGTGGCAGCGTCACGGAGAATATAGACGGCTGATCATGTTTCACGACATAGTGCGAAGCGCCCCGTAATTGGCGAGTCCCGAAGTTGCCTTCCTAAATGAGTAATTCATCAACTGTCGTGATAATGTTGATGAGAGTCTAACTCCCACATGAACGGACAGGATTCGAAACCATGATTGGGAAAAGGGCTTTGCATGATGATAACGTGCCAATTGCGATCGGTGTCAGAAACGTCTGATATCATGAACAAACGGTCCCCAAGATTACCTGGTTGCCTCCACACTTCTTCGGCACCGAATCTGAGTAAGCACCATATGCTTTTTTTTCCCTTCTTTACCAAATTTGATCAGCCGTAGCCTATTTTACTCATTTCCTCCCTAAGAAGTCGGAGAAATCTTTAGCGATGGTTCCGCGCTCACGTAAATGACAGAAGAGAGGAGAAAAGGTGTAGGAGCGATCCATTCCTGAAATGACCAATCTACTTTACATAGGGAGGTCCCTAGTCTAAGGTGTCCCAATTCAGGATCGAGGATCTCCAAAATGTCCTAGATCCCGCATTTATCCCTGTACCCCATCAAGCCCTAGTCAATCTGGGTTTAGCTACAATATTGTTTGAAGATGGGACACACTAAATTGCCCAGTGTTCTGCCAGGTTGCATCATCCTACATCGTCCTAAGGAGCTGTCATCACATGCTAGTGTAACAGCTGGGGAAGATAGGTACCGATGGGTAATCATGACCCACGAAGTCTTCTAACCTAACGGACAGGATCGAAATCCCCCGGAATCCGGATATAGAATACTACTCGGCCGTTCGAAATAACGAGAATGGACCGGTGAACGCGGCGAAGCCGCGTCATGCGATATTAACGGCAAATAGTCAAATTTCCCGTCAAGGGTTCGTTAATCAGAGGTTTTAGGGATTTTTTTTCATTCAAATATCAGCGCCAACTTCTATGTGTCCTCTCACACATCTAGATCAATCTTTGTATGACACAAATTTGTCTCCTCAGCAAAATCTACCTAACTAGATTCCAGAAAACATCATGGTGGCTACCTCAGAGACGGACGTTTTAATCGTCGGTGGTGGGCCAACAGGGGTTGCATTGGCTCTGGAACTAGCTGCCCAGAAGATACCATTCCGCCTCATCGATAAAGATCTACAAAGATCGGATAGATCTAGAGCTCTGGGTATCCAACCTCGAACTCTGGAGCTTATGAATCGGCATGGAAATGTTCGAGAGTTCATATCTCGGGGAAATCTGAGTCATGGCACGACGTTCTACATCAACGGCAAAAAGGCGGCAGACATCGACATCTCTGGTCTCGCGGATGACACAGCATTTCCCCTTATCCTGATCATTTCCCAAGTGGAAACTGAGGTCTACTTGGATGAATGTCTTGCTAACTATGGTTTTGCGGTTGAGCGAGGACTCGAAGCAAAATCAATTGTCCAAGATCCTAAAGGCGTCACCGTCATATTGAACAAGTCAGATGGTACCCAAGAAACCGTTCACGCTAAATACGTTGTTGGTGCCGACGGAGCGCATAGCACTGTACGTCACGCAGCGACAGGCCTGACATTCCAAGGAGAGGCCTATCCCCAAGACTTCATCCTCTGTGACGCCTCCATTAGGAACTCCAAGATAGCATGGGACCGATTTTCACTCTGCATGGGAAGGGGCTCTCTTGCTGTCTTCCCATTCAAGGATGGCACGTGCCGGGTTGTGATGTCGCGTATGGACGCCGATCAGGACGCCGAGTTGAAATTGGAGGACTTCCAAACTATGTTGAAAAACCTCCTTGAGGATGCGGGTGAACTGTACAACCCTACCTGGATCACCAGGTTCCATCTACATCACAGAGGTGTAAACAGCTACCGGGACGGCCGCCTCTTTGTCGCAGGCGACGCAGCACATATCCACTCCCCGGCCGGAGCCCAGGGGATGAATACAGGAATACAGGATGCCATCAACTTAGGCTGGAAGCTGGCAAAGGTGATCCGCGGCGAACGACAAGAATCTTTCTTAGACAGCTACGACGCAGAGCGCCGACCTATCGGGCAACATCTACTTGAGAGTTCCGATAAGATGTTCACTTGGGGAACCTCTTCCAATCCCTTCTTTGTCACATTCCGCAACGTGTTGTTCAATTGGGCTCTACCCTGGTACGTCAGCAGTAAGAGTCGCCGCGCCAATATTTACAAATTCATATCCGAGTTCGGCGTCAGTTACAAGGACAGCTCTTTCGTAGGTAGAGCACCAGGCCACTCTAGCAAAATAGGAGCGGGTGATAGAGTTCCCGATAGGAAGATTGATAGTTCAGGGAACGAAAAATGGTTCCATGAGCTCCTCACCCCTGATACGCATCACTTAGTTTTATTCTCGGGAGTCGGCCAACAATCTTCCACAAAAGATGCCATGCTGACCGCACAGTCAGAATTTGAGAAGAGCAATAGGGAAGAGAAGACTAAGGTACACATGATATTCAGCGCCAAGGCTGGTTCTGTTAGTTCAGACGGATATACAGACATCGGAAATCGCCTGCACGACGACTTCGGCTTCTCCGAGCCAACATACGTCTACATTCGGCCAGATACTTACATAGAGCATATCGGTTTTCTATCGGAGATAAATGAACTCTCCAAGTGGTTGCAATAATGCTGCTTGGTGTGGATATAGGACTTGTCCTTCTTGATTATTTACTGTTTTTCAACACACATAGATGGTCAGGGTTAGGGTTAGGGTTGTACTTTCGATATCCCGGCTTTTGTGAAAGGCATTCTTTCCGGTAAATTCTCGCATCGAGCGAGGTGTTGTGCCATACACAAGGTTCTACAGAAAGGTTCAAGTTTACATACACTATGAAAGCATAGAATTTATCCCCCGGATATTGTGAGCGGGTAGATTAGGTAGCGAGTCATTAAACAACCATCATCGGGGAGGGCATAAGTATGTCACTTCTATGTCACTTCATGCAAAAAATCATGAGATGAGCGACGAACATTCAGGATTAAATTCAAGGAAACGTTAAAATTACTATGGTAAACTCAGCTCGTATAATTTTCCAGTAGCTCCAAAAACCTAGCTCCTCATGACCCCTGTTCAAAGGGGATGCCGGCGTAGTATCGGCTTGATCGCTCCAGACCCACCCCCACAATTGCAAGATCTTAATGCAACTACAGGCTTGGAATAGGATTCATCCGATCATACGTGGTTATGACGGCACATTCCTAACCCATCATCCTATCACCAGCGCAAAAATGCCTCCCAAGACTGTCCTAATCACCGGCTGCAGCGACGGCGGTATCGGCGCCGCCCTAGCCGCAGAGTTCCAAGCTCAGGGATGCCAGGTTTTTGCGACGGCCCGTAACGTCAATAAAATGGAGTCGCTTTCCAAACTCGGCGTCCACACTCTAGAGCTCGATGTCAACTCCGACGCGTCGATCGCCGCGGCAGTCGCCATCGTTAAAAAAGAAACTGGCGGGCGACTCGATATCTTGATCAATAACGCAGGAATCAACTACGTGATGCCGTTCCTCGACTCCAAGATTGAGGAACACAGACGCGTCATCGAGACCAACGTCATCGCCGTGCTCGCCGTCACCCACGCCTTCCTACCTTTACTCATCGAGGCTAAGGGAACGGTGGCTAGCGTTGGTAGTATCAACGAGTTCTTCACCCCTCCCTTCCAGGTGACATATAACGCATCCAAGGCCGCGATCCACGCCATCGCGCGATCCCTACGCGCGGAGCTGGCGCCGCTAGGTGTCAAGTTCGTAACTCTGATCACCGGCGCCGTCACGACGAAATTGTTCGACAACGCGCCGACAGAGTTGCCCGAGGGGAGCCTGTACCAGCCCGTCAAGCAGAAGATCGAGAAACGCGAGTTCCTCGAAGGCGGGAGGTTCATCGAGGCGGAGAAGTACGCCAAGCAGGTCGTTGGCGACTTACTCAAGCCCACCCCAAAGTTGAATATTTGGCGCGGGGGCATGGTCACGGTTGCGTGGATCCTGTCTTTGTTTGGGTGGGAGGGACTTTTGGTAAGTTTGGACTAGATATAAAACGTATTTTCTATAAGTTCTAGCGATGCTAATTATTGTTGTAGGATGCTTCGATGATTAAGGAGTTCGAACTCTATAAGGTACATCAATAAGGAGGGTAGCGTGTGAGATTTCAAGTCATATTAACTACCTAACCTAGGTAGTTTTAACATCCAGAAGCCTTTGAGAAAAAATGCCATTGTATAAGAGTTAGCAATCCACAAAAGAGGTATTTTTTTGCTGGACCTAAGATTTATTTTTAGATATCTATTATGTAGGTAGGTACCTAGGTTGTATACCTACCAGGAGTAATATTAATCAGTGCCGTGATCTACGATATGATTTTAACTAGGCAGAGAATGGAACCATACGCACGAATGATTTCAGGAGGCAGTCTGGTAATAGCGACTGCGCCTTATACAATAAGAGGTGACCTATGAATGTTCGACTACGAAGATTGATAACTTTGTTGTTTTTGATACCTATACATACATGATACTTATAACCAACATCTATTTCAGTAACAGTGAACCATATGAATACGATTATTTTAGTATTTTCAGGATTGATAAAGGAATTTTACCTTTAAAAAATTATGCGAAATTTATAACCTAGACTAATCTGTAAGTCCCTATAAAATTACAGGTGCGAGCATAGGTATTACGGAGATTAATTTGTTTGGGGACATATGTGATGGCCTATTACCTAGTTACCTGATTGAGTTGTTTTTCTTAAAAGAGCGGTTTTTTAAACAATCCCTTTCAGTTTAATTTCATCTTTTACGATCTAGTCCAGACAAGAGGTTTGTCCAACAACCTTAACAGAAGCATTTCTCTTCCATCAGATATTTATTTAGCGCCTTATCTATGCCACTTTAAGCTTGAATATTATTATTCAACCAAAACAGTCATATCGTGATGGCGTCCCAAAAGTCTTCCCACGTACGTATTGATTGTGGTAAAAAGCATGGAGACTGGGGTACTCATGGGTCAGCTGGTCTGCTCATTCATCGTTACCGTGCCACGGGGGAGGTAGAAATGTTGCTAGCTAGACATATAAGAAAGGAATCGGATAATAATGTCTGGGGTACAATAGGTGGTGCGTTGGAAGAAGGCGAATCTGTGCAACAGGCCGCGTTGCGGGAGGCGGAAGAAGAGATTGGAATCAAAGTCGGCGATATATGTATACCCACTGCCCTAACAGAGGATGACCACGGCAACTGGATGTACACCACTATATTCGCCACACCAGCTGACGGAATGAAAATTCCACCACTACGATTAAAGAAGAGCGAGATTTCAGAGGTTGCCTGGGTGTCTCGTCTAGAGTTAAAAAATTATGTATTACATGTAGGATTCCAATTTCATATTTTGCCATTATTGGAAATACTATTGCCACCAGACGTACAGCGAGTACATCCATTCATAGTTGGACCCGAAAGACGAAACCAAGTTTATGGAAAGAAAACAGTAGGAAAGACTAGGTAAGTAAACTACCTAGGTACTGACAACTACTATTATTATGTACCTAGGTATACCTATATCATATATATTGGTATAGATAAACCCTAGTAGGTACTTCAGATGTTAAGGATACTTCATTAGGTATCTAGTATGTAGCTTTCGTTACATTATTTATTTAATAAATCAACAAACACATGTTATAAATCGGTTACTTACTTGCCTCCCAACTATACCTAATAATAGGTGTGTCCACCCTACATTATCCTGAATATTTATTTATGTGACCACTTATTATAAACAACTCGCACAACTTTCCAATTTCAGTAGGTAACATCTCTACATAATGACATTGTAAGATAGGTTAATAACTAAGTAGTTGAGTAGAACCCAGGTACCCAGTCTCATACCAATCAACATCCTCGGATTTTCCCTACCAGACTAGTAAATTTTGCTCAGTCGACTAATTCGTCGATAGTGAGTTGGAATAATCGTAAAATTTGAACCGCACCCAAATTTCACGCATGATGAGAGCGTGTGTATATACCGAATCTTCCCTTCTTCAACCCTGAACGCGTGGCTGTCGGGCATAGCCTGCTCCACAACCGATTGGTCGAGACCGGGAAACCCTAGGTAGATATCTACGACCCCCATCTCCTCATCAACGACGTAACGGCGATTGCTAACCGTGAGATTCGACGGAAGACCAAGGTTGCAAGTATTTCCGCCGGCGCCGCTGCTGTCAGTGTATGCCCCGCCCTCGAGACGGGCGCAAGGCGAGCCAAAAGGAACACTGACATTGACGTTTTGAAATCGGTTGAAGTACGCGTCGCCAGCTGCCTGGATGACCTCTCGGCTGTCGCGCTTGTCTTCCGGGATCGGATCCCAATTCTCCTGCGAGGCCCAGTGCAAATATCCCGTCGCGTTGAATAGCCAATCTCCATCATCAGTCACGATTGACTCGATCTTGGTGATTTTGTCATCCGTGAGAAGCATCCTTGTTCCTATGACGTATGGGTGTTCCGCAGTAGCAGCAATTAATTGGGTGAAAGTGGCACATAGCGTTGTGTCATGAATACTGAGATTCTGGTCAAGCTTGATGGGCTGCGATAGCACTCCGGTCTTGATGTCAAGGGGTTTCTCGTTTTCTGTGTATGTGACGTTACTGGCCAGTGAAGTTAAGATGCCGATTTGGCCGCTACTTTGGGCTGCGACATATTGTTCAGTTGCGTTCTTGAGTAGCCTGCGACTGCATTCTGCAGATACGCTGGCTGCAAGACATAGATATGCTAAAGCGATCAATCGAAACATCCTCGCGGGTCTCTCTACCAACATTAATGAGTAGGTAGGTAAATATTATATAAATATTGGAAACTTATCTGTATGTCATAGGAAAGAGGTTAGAGAACTTATATATAAGTTGTATGGAGCTGCACCATCGGGCACCATTTATCCTGTAAATATTGCCTGGGTCAAATATATTTAGCCCATTCGCATAATAACATTCATGTCGGTTCAATTGAACCCCACCTCATTCTTCTCAATCTACTTGATCTGGACTCCTTTCACCGAGTCTTCACTGCCCTAGGTCAAGTATTTACTCTTGCCGACCTTCCAGCATCATAACCGGAGATTATATGCTCGGGATTTCGACATAAATTCTTACCTGTGACAAGGGCTATGTAGGGCTTGGATGTGGTATCAATTCAATAATAATTCTCAAGGGTGCTAAGGTCCTTGATTCCTCTCCTCAGAGTGGGAATCTTCTTGACCTATTTATGCCTGAGATCATGAGTGCAGTCTGGTACGTATCTAAGTACAATATATATGCTAAACGCCCATCACCCGAATACGAGTGTGTTGGGTTTGGTTCAATCTTGTTCATCTGGTCAACAGCTTCCAATAATAAGTGATGATAACCTCTTTGCAGGATTCCTGCCTGACCTGTATGCGACCTGGCTGCCAACTGTATCTTGGCATCCAGTCCCCGTGTGACATTACCTCATCTGGGTTTTACCTGTGTAATTGTCTCATTGACACTACCCGGTGCTGGACACTAAATACCTATTATACTCAGTCAAACTACCATCGAATAGTCCTTTAGGTTGAAAGATGATCAGCATTGAACATCCATTCCCTTATGAGCTCGTAGAGTCGTATGCGGAATCAGACGGTGTGTTGGTTTGAGGTGCTTTTAATGTGGTAGGTGTTGATATGCTAGACTGGAAAGAGTTTCGAAAAGCGCGCAGAAATCCTAGGTGAGCGTCCACCTATCATTGGGATTTCTCTCACTACGCAACGTTCAGTTTGTCTTCGATGACTTGTAAGGCTTTGATCATCTCTGAAGTATTCGCCACACATATCACATACGAATCTCGGTCGACGATGACGATTGAACAAGCGTTCCCTGGACGCGCGTTAGTACTGGTACTAGAAGAGGATGGAATTCTACAAGTCACTTCAATCGAATCCACGAACAGTATGCCAGCCTCAACTTCTCCACTGTATATAATAATAGAGCTCATCAACAAACCAATCCTATCATGCTTGGTCGATACCTCGCCTCAGTTCCAAGCGCCTCTAGAGATTTGATTCCTCGGAAGAAAGAGACGCTCTAGGAGCATCGGTTGTAGGATTGTATTATTGATGTTGTTTTTTCTAAGATTTAAGCTTTCAAATCTAAAACAGAGAAACCCCTCTTATCCTCTTGATTACGTAACCCACCAACACGGTAAGTAATCTAATTGCAGCTCGAGAACGTGGGTAAAGTTTTCGGACTTCCGAATTAAGATCGGCGTTAGTGATGATGTAATAACAGTCATTTGAGGGGTATTACGTAAACTAACAGTGCTAAACATTTAACACATGTGCATTCACTGCATTGAACTTATTAGGTACCTAGTAGTACCTAAGCATTTTTTCCCCTTCAATTTAGCTACAGAAAACAACAGCCATGTTTCTATTGAATGAACAAGATTTGCCGCCGCTTCGCATCATAGCCCCAGATTTGACAGCCGACAGTCGAGGTCTACTAGCAGGAAGGTAACGTATCAACAGAGGTTCAAATTATCAAAAGCATGCCTACGGTATTAGTAGGCAAGGGGTCGCGTGCACGTCCCACCGCAACATTTGTCCCTACAAGGAAGGCGAGATAACCTTAGCATTCGCAGGTCCCCCAGCCTGCCAGCCTGCTAGCCCCATACCGCATGCCGCTACTGCGTCCAACTGACTGTTGCGATCAAGATGTAGAGGAGCATTGGAAGTGGGCGATTAGGTACATCTCAAGCTACTTTGAAATAGCCATTGAAGGGGAACGACGAGGGTATGATTGAATACTTTATCAATCAATCGCGTTTACATTGGTCTGGTATGTTGCTCTATTAAAGTCTAGTTCAATAGTTCAACTCATTTCCTACGCCACAATCACATCAATTAGTAGGTACCTATCTACTATATCTACTATATCTGCCTTCATCGACCACCATATTCAACTCTGGTATCAATTACTCCTTATATATACTAGGTATATATAAGAAAGACTTAAACAAGTGAGGTTTATTCTGGTCTAGATTGGCATCAGCAAATTTCGTCTTCGACTTGCCCCACGTCCGAGGTCAAATAAGTACAGAGTTTTGGCATGGTACTATCATGGCTTTCTCCTCCCCGCTTAACATATCATCTCTTCTTAATAAATTTCGATTGAACGCCTACGCCAATGTCGCAATTATTAATATTGCTTTAACTTTTATGACCCCAGTTGCCTCATGCAGTCAACAGGTTCCAGGTCGAATGACTCCCGCCAATTACACCACCGCAGAAGCGGGCAACCCCTTCGTAGAAGGTTGGTATGCAGATCCAGATACGGAAATCTATGATGGCACCTTTTGGGTCTACCCAACTTCCTCCGATGACTACGATAAGCAGACTTACATGGACGCCTTTTCGAGCGAGGATATGATTAATTGGAAAAAATATCCCAATATCCTAACTACAGATGATATAACATGGGCTACCAGAGCGCTATGGGCCCCTGCACCGATTTTCAGAGACGGGAAATATTTCCTGTATTTTGCTGCAAACGACATCCAGGAGGGCGAGCCAGAAGAGGGAAAAATCGGGGGGATCGGTGTCGCTGTGTCAGACAAGCCCGAGGGCCCATACGTCGACGCCATCGGAAAGCCGTTAATCGGAGAGTACCACAACGGCGCGCAACCAATTGACCAAGATGTCTTCATAGACGACGATGGTCAAGCATATATATACTACGGAGGTCACTCGCATGCTAATGTGGCAAAACTGAATTCGGATATGATCTCCATCGGAACCTTCGACAACGGTACTCAGTTCATAGAGATTACGCCCGAGAATTACGTCGAAGGCCCACAGATGTTCAAGCGAAAGGGCCTCTATTACCTCATGTGGTCGGAGGGCGATTGGACAGGTCCCGATTATTCTGTTTCCTACGCGATGGCCGAGTCGGCTGTGGGCCCTTTTAATAAGATAGCCAAAATTTTGCAGCAGGATAGCGCGGTGGCCAAGGGTAGTGGTCATAACGGCCTTTTTAACATCCCCAACACGGACACATGGTATATCGTTTATCATCGGCGTTCATTAAGCGAGACGGACGGTAACCACCGTGTTCTCGCGTACGATCGCATGTATTTCAACGAGGACGGTACCATTGAACCTGTCAAGATGCTGGTCAAGGACAACTTCGCTAACGGGGAGATGTTCAACTGGACACCATGGATTGGCAATTGGTCAGTGGTTAACCAAAGGCTCACTGCCGAAACATCGGGGGAAGCTAGAGCCACACTCGACACAAATTTTACCAACCTTGACTACAGCGCTCATGTCACTGTCAAAGAGACTGGAGCTGGAGATGCTGGACTCATATTTCGCGTTACCGGTCTGGAGTCGGGCGCTGACGAAACTCTGGGCTATTATGTAGGGATCTCAGCAAATACGAATAACACAGAAGAGGGACGAGGTGGCGTTTTCCTAATGAAAATCAATTTGGGGAAGTGGGAACTCCTTCAGCACTACCCCATGGATATCGTGCATGAATCTGGATACTGGCTCTCAGCCAAGGCTCTAAACAATACTATTCAAGTGTTTGTCAATAATGAGCGGATACCTGTGATCGACGTTGTGGACGATTCATACGCGAGTGGCGCAACTGGCGTGCAGGTCCGCGGTGCTTACGCAACGTTTGGATTTGTGTCGGTGAAAAAGTACTAGGATATAATTGATAACGATTAGTGGATGAGTGGTTCGCGATCTCGGTGGGGGTTTTGAGGTTATTGTTCTGCGAAATTGATCCAGAGGGTTAGCTGGATAATGAGAAGATATTGTATGTATCCATTACCACCATAGGCCAAAATTCAGCTGGACTAAGTTGAGGGGTATTAATGGCGGGTGACATGGCAAGAAGGGACTCTCCGAGTACTGCTTCGCCAAAACTCAGAAGCCGAGACTAGCCCAAGTTGAAAACATGACACTGAAGCGGCGTGATATAAAAAAGTGACCTTTGAATCCAGGGTTAGCTCAGGGTTGGGGTTAGGGGCTGGGATCTGTCCGACATCTTCAACCCTAACCCTAACCCTAATCCTGTCCTCCCTCCCCCACTAATGACTACGTCTCAACAACTCGGGCATCACTACAAATCTCCTCTGCTAGGAGACTGAATACTGGAATGGTACTAGCTTTAATACTAGCCCTCCTGCCATTATTTATGTCTCGATCATACTTAAATGCCCCATATGGTGCACCTACTACATTCACGCATCAACACATTTAGAGGAATCGAAATTCTTGAAAACCGTGATCTCCTCCAGACTCCACCTACTCACATATTATCTATAGTGCTTTAGATTTTAATCCTGTATAACGATGGCAAATATGATCGCACTCGATCAGGTCGGAGTCTCTGGTCTATAAAAGGGGCTGATTACATAATCTGTACGTTGTGAATATTATCCATAATGCAACTCCCATTTATTGCACCATGGAAAATAATTACATTACTAGTAATATAGGTCATTACGGTTCACACGATACTAGTGAAATTGTGATAGAGGATATTACTCACGTAGCCCTCAGCATCTACTATCGTTGTTCGACATGTGCTTATGTAAGCATCATCCCCTAGGCCCCCCTTTCCGTCGTTACGCGATCCTCCGGCACACGAAAACCGTAATATGAACATACAATTTTAGAGTCTTGCAAGCGATTCCAGGGAAGCCAGTAGGAAATTCTCCTCTTTTGCTAGACAGATGTGATGTGCCATCTTCCACCTTATGCTTGAGCAACTTCGGAACCCTACGGTCCGGAGATACCCAAAACAGTAACTATTACGCACCGGAAGGGGCTCGACAGCTTCCCAAACCCAAATATGGGACAAGTATCTAAGTACGTCCCAATAGACTTGAGAACTGTCAAGTACTTTTCCGTTTAGCTCCAGAACACCATCCTGTCTACATATCAATGCTCATGATAACCGAAAAGAACGTCACGCAAATGACGGGATGGATCGCGTAAGTCGCTTGAGTCGCAAGGATACACGATGCCTCTTCGACAATTCAAGAATCCGCACACCCTTCGGCAAGCCACAGCAAGATCGCTTATCTACGCGACAGGCCTAACCTTGCTCCTCGTTTGGACAACATGCATTCTGCCAAGACGCGGCCCGTCCTCATTCACGGCACAGGAATTACCTGCATCGCTGCTCCACCAGCAGCAACACCCCAACAGAGGCCAGAACGAAGATAACGATGTGGACCTCTCCAGTGCGCGCGCGCCCTTTATCTCGTGGCCCCTGCGACGTGTCTGCGCGGAAAGCACGTACGTCCCAGGCCTGGTGTTCGTGTGCGATAACAACAGCGGCGGCCCTGGCAACATCCGAAATTACATCCTGACGTGTATACGGTACGCCATCGACGCGGGGGCCACCGGGCTCGTGTTGCCGCGTATCCGCGCCCGCTCGGTGTCTAATCTCGACAATCTATTTCGCGAGTCTCGGCCTTTCGGGTATATGTTCGACGAAGCACATTTCCGCGCTGCGATTGAGGGCGCGTGTCCGCGAATCACTGTCTATTCGGATATTGAGCATGTCCCAGGGGCTAGGCAGAAGGCTCGCCGGGAGGGCCGAAATATCGAGAATATTGTGGAGCGCGTGACGCCGAAACATTTCGGAGGTAGTCGTGCAGGGTGTGACCAGAGGGATCCGAACCGATATACGGATCAATTTGGCGCGGCTTTCAGAGGCTGGATCCGAAGCTCAGCAGCAGAGCGAGGGTGGGCACCTGCCGACGACGTTGAGAATCCACGATTGATACGACTTTCTTGGGGCGTATTATGGGACTGGCCCGTGTATCGCGATGGCCCAGAATTTGCGGCTACATTTGGTGGCCTACTCAAGGTTCGTGATGATATCTTGGACATAGCTGATCAACTTGTGGCTTTGATGAGAGTGATTGCAACCTCGAAAAAAGGCACCGAGGCCGCGGCCGGTCAGTCGTTCCTTGGCATACACTTACGAACCGAGTCAGATGCTTTGTCTCAGTGGCCATCGTATGAGAATCAAACTAAAAATTACTTACGCGAAGCCGCAAATCAAGGCTATCAAGGAAGGGTGGCCTACTTGGCATCGGGAAATCAAACGGAGGCAGAAAAGTTGGCCAGAGAGGCCCTGAAAACTTTGGAACTTGACATGAGGACTAAGTATGACTTACTTGAAAATAGCGAGGAAGAACTAGGGAAGTTAAAGGAGTTGAGCTGGGATCAGCAAGCGCTTGTTGATTTTGTCGTATTGTTAAATTGCGACTACTTCACCGGAGTAAGTCCCAGTAGTTTCAGTATCAACGTGGCTCTAAAAAGACACTTGAAAGAAGAAGGCTTGAACACTCGGCCGTGGAAAGTTGGAGGACATGGCGATGGGCGAAGCTGGCTTGTTGGGCGAGTTGACCGATACTGGGAAGATTGGCTCTTCATGTCTGATGGCATGTGGCCTTAAATTTGATTTCCTCTTGGAAAAATCTTGGATTAGGTCACGGCCTACTTAACATGTAATGAATACATGATAGTAGGTAGTAGGTAGCAAGAGATTGTTTTAAGCAGTTGGAATGAGTGAAGCCTGAGATAGCCACCAAATGATGAGTGGGTTTAGGAACCTTAAAAGCCATAATCCTCTGAAAATATAGTGACTGTGAGGCCTAAAAACGGTTCAAACTTAGTGTACTCATGCCGGAGTTTAGTCGACCTTCTAGATGATAAATTAACCCCTCATAGCGGCTCCAGAGCTGGACGAGCTCATCCATCCTAGCCGCTATAATTACAAGCCTAAAGTGCTGAACCGCCAGCTGCTTTAGCGCACTTTGATAATGAATAAGGCCCTAAACAATTCAAGATACAGGGCATCCATGTTCAACAACAGTTCAACAATAGCTCGGCGACGACCTAGCGCTGGCTAAGCAACAGCTCAGGAGTGGAGATGACTATATTGTAATTACAAGCTCATCTTTAAGTAAGACCTTTGTTATTCAATTCTTCATTGAAAATGTTCGAATACAAGCTCAATCTTTATTAGTTGAGTTGATTGCTGCTAAATTACCGAACTGTTGTGAGAGTGCGTTCGAACAACACACTAAGCACCACTAAATCCGGTGTATTTACAGGGTTTAGTGACGAAATATAGTGACAATGCAACCTCAAGCTTCTTGATTTATCGCGTTTGATAGCCCCGGGTGAACAGACGAACATACAGCGAACAGCACAATTCACAGATTTGACAGATGCCCCGTAAATATAGTAAGAAAACCGATATATAGCATATCAAAGCTTCCAATTTCATTAATATGTGCATACGTAGGCTCATGGGATATCCTAACACCCCCCCCAACCCCCCCCATCAATCATCCCTCATACGTTGTCATCACCGTTGTCTCTCCAAACGTGGGTATCTCCTAGACTAAAAGAACTAGCAACGCTCCCCAACCCGTTATTCCTCCCCACCGGCGTCGCCGCCTGGCTACTGCCATTCCCATCGATACTCTCCGTGTTAGAGTTAGAGTCGATGGACGACTCCTCAAGAAGCGGCGGTGGATCCTGGTAAACCCATGGTTGCTCTAGAGGAACGACAAGGCTCGGGTTTATGAACCTCATTCCCTTTTCCCTATCTTCGTCTATGGTGCTCATGCGCCTCGCCAGTCGCGTCTGTCGTTGGACTTGCTCTGGGTCCCTGTCCGGCCGGCTTTCGGAGCCAGGATCAGTCGATCGCTTGATGCTCCGAAGTGCGATGAACCTCGTGAGCGGGGTAAAGCGACGTCGGGAATAAAAGTGATACCAAAATGTCAATACCACAAGTGGTACGATAAGTCCTGCAGCTATGAAAGCTGCTTGCAGTACTAGAATAGCAATCATGATAACCTGAAAGGCAACTAGTCCAACAATGATACGGCCGCAAATAATCGGCCATGCACCACCAGTAGCATGTTGTGGTTGATCCATCGAATACAACAACTGGTACTTGTATACGAAGTAACCAAGTGTAAAGTAGCATATACCAAGGAACAAGACGATATGCGCGCCTGGAAGAATGCTGTACACCAAGCACAGAATGAATACAAGTAGCGCAGTAGGAAGGTAAAATCCGTAGTTGAATAGGCCAGGTTGAACAAGCTCGGCAAAGTCTCGAGGAGTCTTGGCTCCCATGCGGTAGATCGCGTAGAGCGATATGCTACCAAACTGCAAAAGCTTGAACGGGAACAAACCAAGACCTTGTAGCATGATGAAATTGAGGTAGAAGTTGTTCAAGTCCTGGATCGAGCCAGCCACTTTTCTTGCGATAGTACGGGTATCCTTCAACGAGTCACTAATTATCGTCCAAAAGTCGGATAGCGCCGCACTACCCGAGACGGCGTAGACGATGAAAATGTTGAAGAATATAAAGAAGAAATTCTTCGATATGGTGGAAAGTTCTACTTCGCCTTGCGACACCATGCCCTGGGTATTTGAGAGGTAATCATAGAGATAGGGAACCAAGACGTTGAGCAACGAAACCACCAAAGTAGGCAAGCCGGTCTGTATAAAGGCTTTAATGATTTCATGATGATCCAGGAAGTCAGCCAAAGACGGAGCTATCTTCTCGATGGTGCAGATACTGAGTAGCGATGCCAAGATCACTACTGGAAAGAACCAAATAATAGATAGGAATGTGATGAAAATAGTGACGGCCCAAGACTTTAGCTGACGCTTATACCGTGGAGCATAGGTATTCTTCCAAATGACATCCGAAGGAGCTGGTGCCGGCTTGGTCAGTAGTTGCCCCGGCCTGGGGTCGACGGTGGCCTGGACGGCCATTTGACAAGCAGCAATAGAATCCATCGTCACGAATGCGGTATCCGTTGGAGGGTACTCCTTTCGTCTTGCCTCTTTGATCTTCTCATCATGGCGACGTAACTTTTCTTCGTAATAATCGATGGCGTCGATTTTGCGACTGCGCAGCTTCAGAAACCCAAACCGAAGTCGAATTTTCGGCCTCGCTCTCTCGGCAAGAACATCTCGTAAGCCACTAGCGAGAAGAAGTCCAGTTTCCTGTGAGTCTTCATCATCTCCACCTTCTTGGGTGTTGCCATCTGCTGCCCCAAGTTGTTCATCGGACACTAATGCCGCCGCTGGTCGTCGAGCAAGGTAAGCGCTCCATGCCTCTTCCACCTTTCGCAGAATCACCTGTCGCTGAGCCATCAAGCCATCGATCTCAGTCCAATTTCGGCATAGGGTGACGCTTCGAACATGTCCAATCTCCAAGTTTTCCACAAAATCTTTGATCTTCTCTTCATTTCTGATATCTTGCGGTATTCCCGTCAACCGGAACGTTCGGTCGGTTATAGTCGATTGAGTGCCTAGGTAATCTTGCCTGACCTTAATCACCTTGATGGTCTCGGAATTCATGAAATACACTGTAAGGAACGAGAAGAACCAGGTGAACACCATGTATGCCCATAGATAACTCCAGCTCTTGTCCTCTAATTCAGGGTCGTCCAGAATGTGTTCGGAGTTGGTTCGAAAATGGGAGTCGGGTATTTGGAACAAGTCTACATAGAACGAGTGGTTGCCAGGCGTTTTTCCGGGTGTGGTCGTCCCAAGGTCGAAGGTATTATGTATAGGCCATAGGACGACAAGGGCGAAGAATAATATAGTAGCGAACAAGCGAAGCGACATTTTAAAAAACGATAAAAACTATGACAATTATGTATAAGCAACCAAGGATCACGCCGCATTTGACCATATTATGATACATACCACGAAGGCATCCAGGCCTGCAGATGCCAGCACCTGCTCCTCTGTTACCCTATACAACGCTGGTATCCATCCAAAGAAACTGTCGGGAAGCGCGGGTAGCGCAATCTGAGGGTTGGCATGTCGTTTACGTGCGGCATACAGGGTTTTCCATCGAGGCCTAAGGATCTACCGGAATAGATAGTTAGCGCGAGACGACTTATGAGAAGTGATTCCGAGCGACCACTCGACCACTTACACAGAAGGCGACAAAAGCTGAGAGACCCAATGCTGCCGAGATCACAAGTTGGACAAAAATATCCTTTTTTCCTGGACCGGCAGCCAAATCGGCCCCACAATAATCAGGGCCCTCATCATCGTCAGAATACATTATTATTAGATGATATGGCCAAGCCGAGCACGAGAGAAGTCTCGAACATTAGGGTCAAGGTTCTAGGAGGGCGGTTCAAGAAGCGTTTCTAAGTGTTGAACGTTGAATGTTGAATGTTGATGTTTTGAGGCTCCTGATTTCGGAAAGCTCAAGCGTCAAATCAGAAGCTATAGTGGGGCTCACCGCTAAATGACGTACCTTGTACGGTTAGACTGGGACCCTAAAATGACATGGAGGCCTGTCAGGCTGTCAGCAGATCGCGGTTACCCTACCAGAGAGCAACAGCGAAGTCCATGATCAATATTTATTAGATCAATAGTTATTATTTACAGGCGTTCGAGTCATTTCTGCAGCTATGCATTCGGCAATATCACCAATAAAAAATAAAGAGCGCCGTGAGTTGTGAAGAGTTGAAATTGGTCATTTGATTTATAGTATAGTCATTTTTAATAATGGATGTTGGCCTTTAGGGGTAGGGAGGTAGGTAATAGCCTCTAACTTCCATTCCTCCAGCACTGCGCTAGGTATTGTATTGTACCTAAACCCGCTTTCAGCTTCCAACTTGATTATGCGCCACCCTCTCTCTTCGCATACTCATCCTCAATGCGCTCCTCATACAACTTATCATTTTCCCGTTGTTCGTCAGATACATCTTCAATGCGACGACCTGTATCCACATTGCTACCTCCTATTGATCGACCTCCGGAGGCAACGGGACGACCCGAAGCGTCGTAGTCGCGGCGTTCGTGGTAGACAGGTTCGCCAGAACGCTGCGAAGCGATGTGTGTAGTTGTGCCCATGGGGTCACTAGTAGTGTGTTCGACATAACGCGATCCCGTGGTCTTCCCGTCACGGCTGATTGATGACGAGAAAGAGACAGAGGATTGGCTATAGCTGAAGTTTCCGTTTGACGACATGGTGGATTAAGGTAGCTTGTGTGAGAATAGAGATAGTTTTCTCGATATTAGGTATGAGCTGTTGTGATATTGTATTGACGACAAACACTTTTGGGAAGAAAATATAGAGCTAGAATATATAGTAGTGAGAAGGCACTCGCACTCGCCATGTCATACGTCATAGTGGTGTGCTGATATCTAGCAATTCCGGGTCCTTACATCATAGCTCAAATAGTCTATTGTTCCTCCTTCTTTCCATCGCCGAATCTTAACGTTGAAAGTTTCTTTTGCCACTTCTGCAGAATACTATTATTTTCTTTCCTTCCCAAGCAACAGAGGAAACGAGCACCCACTCAGCTCCATATATGTAAGGTACCAGTACCCAGCAGTACCTTACATATAAGTAATCTAGGTAATCTAACATGCTGCATGTAATGGAGGTTTTCGTATACAAACCGCTGTGCTCCTGGTGCCTCAATGTCTTGTCAGACCCTTCTAGAACCAATTGGAACACCCGGAAACCCCAGCAGAAATGCCCTAAATCTGCCCTGCATAGTCTCCGATAAGCGCTAAATTCTACTTGCACTACACCAGTAATTGGCCTACACAGCCCTACAGTGGATCGGGCTGGAAGCTGTCCCTAACATATTGGGCGATGACGTACGCACCTTACTTGTAGCGACAAATACAGGCAGTTCTTATATTATATTATATCAATGAGTATCAGTTTTAAGAATCAAATGCCCTTTTAATTTGAGTTGCGTAGTTGTATTTCTATTGTCAATAACCGAATGTCTATTTAGGTACCTACCTCTAGTGGGTAACTTCTAGGTTAACAGATTACAACTTAACCTTAGTGTAGAGTTGCTTGACGATCCAGCCACAATATGACAGATGAACTTAATAGCCTCCTATGTTGAGCTACAACAAATAGATATAAGACATTACTCGAAAGCTTTCGGAGATGACTGGCTTGGTGCGACTATACGGAGATGACATCTCAACGCGACGCGGACATGGTGGAGAATGGCTAATATTCAAAAAGGTGTATAATGTGATCAAGCAAACACCAAGATGCTCTGTTTGGTCAAATCCTCGGCCATGTATACATGCTCAAGCTATGCATGACCGTTAAGATACCTGATAGTTGAAGCAGGAAAGTGCTGGTTGGATACTTCCACTCATCTTTGTCACCGAGACTTCATACCAACCCTGTGTATTTCTGAGCATGCCTTTCAGCTTTCCAGTCGAAAGCAGTGAGAAGTTCATGGACTAAAAACCAGTAGCTTAGGTAGCACTAGATCCGGCCGATCTAGACAGGCTTTCAGGGATGCTATCGTGAATTCTAGATCGTAGCTTGAAGGGGCAATTGATGGCATAGGTAGTATTATGGGTACTCTCAACTGTCCTATTGTCTTATTTCAGAGTCGCATTTCTCAGAAACGGTATATGGAAGTGGGACTATGAGTCTGGTCATGGTAAAGAATATTCGGCGATCCGTAGACGGGCCGAATTGCGAACTCATGAAGTTACTCTTAGGCCTATGATCAAGTTCCCAAGAGCTTGGGTTAGTTTAGTGCTGCTAGAGGCGTCACCAGTTTTCGAATTGCCATCCTCTAGATGGCAAATTCTGCATTTCCCATGGATACTCCAATCTAGCCTTCCCTTGCTTGGTAGTACGGAACCTGAGATATTCAGCCTCATGGTGCTTCCTTCCTTCGGTAGCGTAGATCCGCATCTCTCCGATAGCAGCCATACAACACAACCAGGATGCAAGGACCTTCCTTTTAAGTTCGACGGGTAGTAACCGGAGAAATCACTCAACTGGTCGGCGACCAATCGATCTCAGAAGTGCTAGGTTAGTGTTTACAAAATTTCCGCACCTCCTCGGAAAGATACCAAGCTGAGTCACACACAGGGTAAGAACAAGGTTGCAAAGACGATATATAACCAATATGTTTACCACTTGACACTATTATATGATCAGCACTTATTGCAAGATTGGGGGGCCTTCTAACACTTCCTAGTTCAAGTTTTATCGACTTGAAGTCCCTATGTATTGACCTAGGCTAATTCCAGTCATTAGTCATGCTCAAGCGAGGTCAAGGAAATGTTGACGAAATGAACTTCCGTGGACTTCAAGGCTACTTAGGCACAAAGACACCCATCCCTATTTAGTATCTATCGTGAATGAATTCATGTGGGGATGGTTGCTCAACGAGAGGTCATAGAATAGAAAGGGGGCTTCGTCCTAGGCGATGGAGTATCATCAGTGATTTGAAGCTCTTGAGGAAAACTAACAAACTTGATATCGAGCTTCGATATGATGGATTTGAGCTTGACTAAGTGGTTTCCACTATGCACAGCTCAAAGCCCAATATCTGCTGTATTGCCGTCATACAAGCGAGAATAAATTGCCCGCTTACATCCGCAAGACACGTCGGAGAATGAAAAGTGGCGTTGGATCAAAACCTTCTAGAAGAAATATGCATCTAGAGCTCAGTTAGGGTTGGGTAGCTCGTTGCAACGGCGTTGCCATTGTTGAGGGATTTGGTATGTGCGAAGCTTTCTCCGTTACCGTACACGGGAGAAGTCTCGGAGCTACTCACTAGCTAGTTGCCAAAGTCTCAGAGCAGTAGCTTCGTCTGTCCTCAAGGATGGGTCAATGGGTATAGCCACAGAATGAGCCACCATAGAGAGTTCCCATAAACGACAAGATATTTGCAACTTGTTCATCGGTAGTAGACAGTAAGATGAATATAAAAGAGCACCGAGACCAGCGATCATCGTCTAGTTGTATCTCGGCCAACTCAATCATCTGGTTTGCATACTGCAAAGTCCGCGCGTTTCTTGGATAACACATAACACATTCCCCTAATTCTCTCATTTCGGTCTCGTTAGGTTTTTTGATTTAATATCAAATTATGATGAAGACCGCCTTTCTTCTCTTTATGGCTCTGGTCCCTTCTGCTTGGGCCAGAGCGCCCCTCGTTAGCAGAGATGTATCTAATAGCATCGCCAACAACTACATCGTAGTTATGAAGGAAGCAGACTCGGATATACTCCAAGCGCACTACCAACATATACATGCTGCTTCCCAACTCATCGACGACGGAAATCAAGGTGTTGTGAGAACTTACCAAGTAAAAGGATTCAATGGTTACCATATCGAATGTGATAACACAACTCTTGACACTATTCGCAATCACCCGGCGGTAAGCTAATTCTTTCCCTCTGGGATGAAGGATCTAACATGGCCAAGGTGCATTATGTTGCTCAAGACGGTCGGGTAACAGCACAGAGTGTCATCCCTAACAACGTCCCTAGTTCGAGTCCGACTGCAAACACATGGGGTTTGGGTCGAATTTCTCATAGAGATGCTGGTATTCCAACTTATGTGGACGAGGATGACTCTCCGACATTTGCCTACATGTTAGATACTGGAATCCGTATAACTCATCAAGTACGTTCCCTTCATGCCAGGAATTGTACCCGAAACTAACTCGGAATAGGAGTTTGGGGGTCGCGCGACATGGGGTCAGAACTTCATCGACGGGTCTCAGGTAAATCTCAAATCATGCCTGCCTACCTAGGTAGGTACTACATTAAATCCGCTGACGCATAATAGGATGACGACGATAACGGCCACGGGACTCATACGGCCGCGACGGTCGGGGGTAATACCGTCGGGGTCAACAACAGTACCAAGCTCATCGCAGTGAAAGTCCTAGACGAGAACTCATCTGGAGCCTGGTCTGGGATGATTGCCGGGATTCAGTGGGGTAAGTATCATTGCTAGCAAAAGACAGCCTTAACATATGCTAACTTTAGTAGCCGTAGAAGATGCCCAATCGCAGGGTATGATCGCTCGATCTGTGATCAACATGTCGATAGGCGGACCTAAGTATCAGCCCCTAAACGACTGTGTGAAAAACGCAGTCGATGCCGGCATGACCATAGTTGTAGCAGCTTGCAACTACGGCGTCAACGCATGCACATACAGCCCAGCATCAGCTCCCGAGGCCATCACAGTGGCAGCTGTGGACGAATCCGATACTCGACCCGATTGGTCTAATTACGGAGCTTGCGTTGACATATTTGGCCCTGGTGATAACATCTATTCGGCATGGAATGACGCTGATACATCGTATCAAACCCTAAGCGGAACTAGTGTAGGTGATGTCGTCCTTTTCGATGAAGACACTATTAACTTCTGTTGTAGATGGCAAGCCCTTATATTGCCGGACTCGTAACATACTTATTCTCGAGAGAATTCATATCGGGTCAGGCAAATGTTTACAACCGTCTGATCGAACTTGGGACGCCAAATAAGGTGCAGAACCCGAACGGAAGTCCGAACTTGATTGCCTTCAACGGCAATCCAACTGAACTATAGAAATAATCGAGCAATGCTCTAGAGAAGGAGGGAGTGGGATACATATACGATTGTAAATGAGTACAGTCATGGACATAAAGTGATATAGCAATACCATCACAGTAGATACGATGTGCTGAACAATGATGTGATGATGAAATTACGAAGTAGAGCATTCCAAGGTGATCGTAGGGCGAAGGCAAAGGGCTCCAGGGCTATTAGTGGAGTGGAGTCCCGCTAAATTCCGGGATACGTCCAGTCGGGTACGTCCAGGATCCTATGTAGATGTAGGTATGGACGATTGAAGTACCGTAATTTAGCGCAGACAGGGGTCCACGGGTGGTAACATCCCCCTAAAATCTCTAGACTGGTCTGTGCTGAGGGCACCTGGAGCACTTAACGCGTCCGCTAATTTCAGACGCGTTCAACTTCAACTTCAGCTTTAAGCACGTCCATGAATGATCCCAAATATCCTATCCCTAAAACACATCAACGGGGCTGGGTCTCACTTTATAGTTTGAAAACTGCGTAATCGTCGCTATACCCAAGATGCCGGGTCAACCGAAAGAGAAGAAGCAACAATCTCTCACCAACTTCTTCACTCCAAAGACCGTTAACGGCCTATCCGCATCACTCCGAAAGCCTCAAAGCGACGATGCTGATGTTCCCAGCAAGACCCCTGAGAGCGCTCGTAAACGACCGCTACAAGAAGATACCGATAACGGAAACGATATTCCGTTGAGGAAGAAACCAAAGGGGAAGGAAGTAGAGAATAAAGACAATGATGAGGAAGAACCAACCCCTAAATCTCCAACCCTAGCTCTTAGTCGACCGGGCGCTCGTACGGAACGCTATCTTTATAATAAATCGAGCTCCAACGATGATGCTCCGGAAGACGACGAAGAACTTACTACTGCGGAAAAGCGAAAAAAGGAAGAGCTGCACCGCAAATTTGTGGCAAAACTAGGACGACCGGATAGTTTGGCATATGGTCGGAATCGAAGTGGCAAAGGCGAAGACGATACCCAGGCTATGGACGAGGATGGCGAGGATGTCGAGGAAGAAGAGCCACCTCCACCACCTACAAAGGGGAAGAAAAAGGGTTCCAAGACAGGCAAACTCACACCAATGGAGATCCAGTATCTCGATATTAAGAGGAAGCATATGGACACCATACTAATCGTCGAGGTCGGATACAAATTCAAGTTCTTCGGTGAAGATGCTCGTGTTGCCGCCAAGGAGCTCAGTATAGTATGCATACCCGGGAAGTTTCGCTATGACGAGCATCCCTCCGAAGCACATCTCGACAGGTTTGCATCTGCCAGTATTCCCGTACATCGACTACCGGTCCACGCCAAACGTTTGGTAGCGGCTGGTCACAAAGTCGGTGTCGTCCGTCAGGTCGAGACGGCAGCGTTGAAGAAAGTCGGAGATAACCGCAACGCCCCTTTCACAAGAAAGCTTACGAATGTCTACACTAAGGGCACCTATGTTGACGAAATTGGTGAATTAGATCAAGGTAGCTCGGGGGCACCGGCAGGTGGATACCTACTCTGTCTCACGGAAACGAAAGCTAAGGGCTGGGGCACCGACGAGAAAGTCGATGTTGGCATAATCGCAGTCCAACCCGCAACAGGTGACATCATCTATGATAACTTCGAAGATGGCTTCATGCGCAGTGAAATTGAAACCAGGTTGCTACACATCTCGCCATGCGAATTTCTCATCGTGGGTGAGCTTTCCAAAGCCACAGACAAGCTCTTGCAACACCTATCCGGGAGTGCAACCAATGTTTTTGGCGATAGAAGCAGAGTTGAAAGGATTTCAAAGTCCAAGACCATCGCCGCCGAATCGTACTCTCATGTCGCCGAATTCTACTCCGCCAAGCTCAAGGAAGCTTCTGAGGAAAACAATGACCAAGCGAGCGCACTTCTGGACAAAGTTCTCAAGTTGCCAGAGGCTGTCACTATCTGCCTATCCTCAATGATCAAACATCTAACAGAGTACGGCCTAGAGCACATATTCGACCTAACCAAATACTTCCAATCCTTCAGTGCTCGCCAGCACATGCTAATAAACGGCACCACATTGGAGAGTCTCGAGGTATATCGGAATTCGACTGACCACTCGGAGAAGGGTAGTCTCTTTTGGGCACTCGACAAGACGGTGACTCGTTTTGGGCAAAGACTTCTGCGTAAATGGATCGGTAGACCCCTCCTAGACAAAGAACGTCTTGAAGAGCGAGTAGCCGCTGTCGAGGAGCTCGTAGAGAATGCTTCGACTGCCAAAGTCGATCAATTGGAACGCCTGTTGAAGAGCACCAAGACAGACCTTGAGAGGAGTTTGATCCGTATATACTATGGGAAATGTACACGTCCCGAGCTTTTATCAGTTCTTCAGACGCTGCAGAGGATAGCGATGGAATTTGCGCGAGTGAAGTCGGCCGAAGACACGGGTTTCAAGGCGGAAGCGATCAGCACGGCAATTTGCTCACTACCACTGATTCTGCCGACCGTTCTATCGTACCTCGATCGCATCAACGCAGAAGCCGCGCGGAAGGATGATAAATACTCATTTTTTCGAGAGAGTGAAGAAACAGATGATATCAGCGACCAGAAGCTAGGCATCGCATCAGTAGAGCAAGAGCTCGACGCTCATCGCAAGACAGTAGCTAAGACGCTTGGAAAGAAGGAACCAGTGTCCTATGTCACCGTCGCTGGCATCGAGTACCTCGTCGAGGTCCCCAACGCCGACCTCAAGCGCGTTCCCGCCTCGTGGATCAAGATCAGCGGCACCAAGAAGCTCTCGCGATTCCACACCCCCGAAGTCGTGCGTCTGATATCCGAGCGCGACCAACACAAGGAAGCCCTCTCCGCCGCCTGCGACGCAGCCTTCTCCTCCCTCCTCTCCAGCATCGCCGCAGACTACCAACCCCTCCGCGACGCCGTCTCGTCCCTCGCAACCATAGACTGCCTGCTCTCCCTATCCAAAGTCGCCTCGTTACCGGGGTACTCCAAGCCGACCTTCCTCCCCACCACCACACCCCCCACGATCTCCATAAAAGGCGGCCGCCACCCCATCGCCGAGCAAACCCTCGCCACATCCTACATCCCCTTCAGCACGACCCTAACCTCCCCCACGCCCCTCGCGCACCTAATAACCGGTCCCAACATGGGCGGCAAATCCTCCTTCGTCCGCGCCGTCGCCCTGCTCGTCCTCCTCGCGCAAATCGGCTCCTTCGTCCCCGCCGACTCCCTATCCCTAACCCTCGCCGACGCCATCTACACGCGCATGGGCGCGCGCGACAACCTCTTCGCCGGCGAGTCCACCTTCATGGTCGAGGTCACCGAGACCGCCCGCATCCTCCGCTCCGCCACCCCCCGCTCCCTCGTCCTCCTCGACGAGCTCGGCCGCGGCACCAGCACCCACGACGGCGCCGCCATCGCACACGCCGTCCTCCAGCACGTCGTCGAAGAGACTAGGTGCCTCACCTTGTTCATCACACACTACCAGAACCTGTCCCGCGTCGCCGACGGCCTCGCCGGCCGCTGCACCAACGTGCACATGCGCTTCGAGGCGACCAAGCGCGACGGCGCCGGCAAGGACGACGACGACGAGATCACCTTCCTCTACGAGGTCGGCGAGGGCGTCGCGCACAGGTCCTACGGTCTGAATGTGGCGAAGCTGGCGCGCATTCCGCAGAAGGTGTTGGAGGTCGCGGGGAAGAAGTCTAGGGAACTCGAGGAGACGATCAAGATGCGCAGGCTGAACGGCACAGCCAGACTCCTAGCTGACGTGTTAGAAAATGGCCCAGATCAGCTGGACCATCTCACATCGAGCATCGAGCAATTGTAGACGCTGTTGGGCTCTAATTACGTTTAATAAACACAATCATTTAATGAAAGAACTCGATGCAATTGATGTAGTGCAACTCAGCACGAGCCTAACTAATTTTGACGGACTAATTAATTTACATGCCCCTTAGAAATCAACCCATTAGAATAGCTAAGATGCGATAACGCCCGACCCATTGATGACCTCAGAAGTCGCCGAATGTTGTCTTTGTACCGCATCCTCCTAGTGAAATGACCCACGCAGTGCCTGTTCAGAAAACACACTTCGATAGGTCAATGAAACCCGATTTTCAGCAGCATAAAAAGTGTGAGCTGATGAATAATAAATTCATGGATTCGATCGAATTCCATGTTGGTTGAAGAGACCGAGACCGCAAGATTTCTTCCGTTGAATAGCACCAAACGGATTTTTGGTCTCGGCCAGTCGAGAGGCACAGAATGTCCGGAACGATGATGTAGAGGGAAAAGAAACTGCATGTCAATAAGACGTCCAACCATGGCATGTTGTTAGCGCCGGTCAAGGGGACCTTAATCAGCCCATAATCTCAGAACGTAACGATATGAAATAGGGATCTTATTGTTCCCATGATGAAGGTCGATCAAATCGCGATGAAATGAACCTCAAACCTGCTTAGGCGTGGTTCCTAAGTAATGTAGTTGCTGTTGTTCCGGTTCTGGATCTCTAAAGGTCGAAATCATTTCCTCCTTGGTTCGAAGGATAGGCTGCATTCTGTTGTGAGGCCATCTGTAGGGGGCCAAACCCGCCCTGGTTATTGATGGCCTGGAAACTAGATGCCATTGCCGGTTTTGCGCCTTCGTCATATGATGAGTACATGTTGAATCCTAGTCCATCTCGAGGTTGGACATAGAGAGGGTTGTAATTCTCGCCAGAAGAAGTGTTCGTCTGCAAGTAAGGGTTGGAGCCATGGACTGCTGATTGCTTCAATCCTAAATTTGCGTTCTCCTTCCCATTGGAGTGCGAGAATGTTGGTGATCGCTTTATGCTAGGATTGGAGGATGCGAACGAAAGGTTGGGGTTTCCCGGTCTCAAAGCAAGCCCTGGTAAGGCATCATGACTGTTAGGATATGTGAGCCCATTATCCATGTATGGAGGATATGGGAAAGGCATAAGCCATGACTCACTGCCGTCTTCGTTTTCCGGAAGGGCTAGAGGCGGCATCTGTGCTGTGTTAGCCGGCATGTTTCCGGCGGCGTGTTGGTATGTATACCAACCTGGCATAGTATCCATTCCCATAGCACCATTGTACGTGCCAACGATGTTGTGGTATCCGTGACTATGAAGTGGCAGCTGAGACTGTGCCTGTCGCTGCAGCTGTGGGACTGTACCATGATTCACGGCTGATCGGGTCACTCTTCCTCCAGCGTTTACAGTTCGGGGAGTGGCGGAACCTTGGAAGGACGCATATCTAAGCTGTGAGCCCTGTGTTTGTCCTAGATTAGCACGCATGTTACGACTATCATGGGACATGGTGTGTCTAGTCTTCTTCGCAGCTGTTAAGGCACGTGTTTGAGGACCGCGTCGTTTAGGTTTTATGTCTAATTCCTCATCGTCATCTTCATCCTCTTCATCGTCGTCCTATACTCTGATCAGTTCATTGTAACAAGCCAGCTCCTTCCTTTCTCCACTTACTTCACCTTCGTTAGAAGACGGATCGTCATAAACGTCGCGAGTTCGCTGATGATGTAGTTTGATATCGAATACATTCTCTTCCGTGTTGACTAAGGTCGAGTTAATCTCAAGCTGCTGAAGAACGGCAGGGGGTTTGCGTTGGTTTCGCTTGCGACGCTGTTCCTCTTCGGCTGCGTCAAAGAGACCCATGCCAGGGAAGACTATACCCTTCAGGGATAGAATGCCTGAGTCGATATCATTCATCTCAAGATTGTCTGGGATCATTTCTGATGGGCTTCCCTCTGATGACATGCATTTTACAGAGACATTTTCATCTCCGACGCTCTCGAACTCGGCCTGGGACATTAGGTCCATGTCACCTTCGTGGGTCATGAATGAGTTGAGCTGATTCGGCCAAGTTGGAATGGCAGGGCTTTCTACGGCATTATAGCCTCCAAAATAGCTGCTTCCGTCGTCTTCGTACTTGACTACCGAAAGATCTGGTGCGCTGGTACGGTTGCGACCACGAGAATTCTGTAAGTCAAAATATTAGAACACTCTTGATTGATTACTTCACGAATACTTACAATATCACCACGACGGCCACGGCTACCACGGCCTCCACGACTTCCTCGTCCACCACGACGCGTAGCAGGTCGGCTGGCTGGAGAATCTCGTGGTGTCTGGCTTCGTCGGCCTAGCTGTGCTCCTTTCTCTCCTCTCGCTTCCATGCGTTGCAGGACGAGCTGTTTAATGTTGTGTGTCTTTGACCAAATATCATATTGGCGACAGCGCGCAGCTGCTGCATCGTCCACCTGACTCAAGATCTCCAGATTGTAGAGCTCCAGTAAATGCGCTTTAGAGCTGACGTGTGTTAGGAGGTGAGAAAGGTCAGAGAATCGCTGCTGTTTCTCGCAAGCATAGCAGACGAGAGGAATTTGGTTAGGGTCTGTCTGCGGAACTGAAGGGGTTGTTTGTGCAAACGCTGCTGTCTGGCGAAGAGGTTCATCACCATCGGTAGCCGCATAAGCAGGATCTACTTGCTGGAAAGTTTCCATCTTCTATAGAATGAAATTGTTAGCTAAGTAATCTATCTTCAAGACTGAGATGGAATATGACTGGAAAATAGCCAGGCAAATGGGACAGAAAATTGAGGTCTAGTGAGAGATTGTCTACTAAACCATAGAACTCGGCAGGCCAGAAGGTTGCTGTCAGGGACAGAGATACAAGTATCCTGATCCCCCCCCAGTTTCTGCCACCGGCCATTGTGGCAATCATGGCTTATCATACTAAGGAACAAGAGTCGCGACAAGATGGGTATTAGGTAGTAGGGTAGGATGTGTGAAACCAGGAACCGAAAGAGAGAAGTAGTCAAGGCTTTCCCAGTAAAGAAGCATGAATAAACTGAAAGGAAGATTGTTTGTGAGGATATACATACCAAGGAGGACCAGCTGAACGCTGGTGAAGGAGTGATGACTTAATTTGACCCTTGCTTAACATAAATGCGTGCTCTAAGGCACTCTAGAAAAGATGGCTTGGTTAACAGGTCGATGAATCGAAGGTGCGAAGGTTTGGGATGGTCGTTTTATTCTTTAGAACCCTTAATGTTGGTAAGTGTAGGTGAGGATTTAGGAGTTGAGACGTCTTGGGATATGACTCGGTTAACGAAGGCCGATATCGACCATGAGTGAAATATCGCGAGCAGGTACCCAGACTTTACAGATCTTTCCCTATTGTTAGTCACTCGAAGTCGCTGCAGAGGACTTGAATATTGTTACTTAGATCTGAACTCAGAGAGAACTCGGACTTCGTTCAGGTCTGCGATGGAAGGAACTCCAGTTGTCTGTGTGGGAAGGCTGATTAGTAAATGCCAATCTCATCTATGTTCTCCTATAGTTCACTCCATCAAATAAAACCAGAAAGAGATGCCACACGATCAACGTTGCGATCATTGGATAGTGCCATGATGAAATCATACTCCGGGGAGGGTAGGAACTCGAAATCATACTGACTGGAACTGAGGGAGGAAGGTATGAGTGGAGAGTGGTTAGGGTAGAAAGGGTATTAGGAGATCTCGTAATAAGTGAAGACTCGCCCAGATAAATTGGGAGTGGTGGTGGGGGATATGCCTAGGCCCTCTCAGCATCACGCCCAGGAAAGAATAGCAGGATAAATCAGTCATGAATAAAGAACGAACCAAGATATTCCATGGCTTCATTCACATATATGTTGAAATTCAGTAATGAAAAGTTCCTTCGCATCAAACGAGAGAGGGATAGTGCAGTGACCTGAGAGAATGATCGAAATCAAGATAATTGTAGAGGCTTCTGTGGACAGCATCTGATGAGATAGATCTGGGATGGGAGTGATGATATTTGAAAAGGGTATTCGAAAACCACCTTGTGATATTGAGCCACTTGGAACTTACTTACCTCAGGTATCGGAACTTCCTTCCCTCTGTGTTGTTGGAACGGGCAGAGATGAGAAGGTGTTGTGTTGATTCAAAATTGAATTCTTTAGAACTGAGAAGGATGGGGTCGACCCGTGTCAAAAATTGAAGTTGAGTGAAGTAAAGTGGGAATGAGTAGTGGAAGATGGGGAAGGAGAAGAAGGAGAAGGAGAAGGAAGAAAAGTAGGAGTGGAAGTGGAAGTGGAAGCCACTAGCTAGGGAATCGGTATCGTTTTTTCGCGTGTGTACCTATTAGGTAGTGAACATCTAATCTGCAGTTGCTTCCTGTCACCCAATTAGTAGGTAGTAGCAGTTGCCAATTGATTTCAGTCTACGATATTTAATCCACCGAACCATCTTCAATGCCTTCCTCGATTCTTGGTCTACATGTATACAGGTAGGGGTACGTATGGTGTAGTGATCAAATTCCCCACACCTAGGTGAGAGATACCTAGTGTATACTAGGTACCAACGCTAGTATATACTGGGTTAGATAGCACCTAATCCGGTAAGCAGCTATACCCCAGTCCTGAGTACCTACCCGCTACCCCGTGCTAGTACAGGAACGAGCCTATCAAAAAGCGCTCTTTACCTTTTTAGGAATTGGTTCAAGCTTTTCCCTCGCAACTGCTTCAAGTTTATTTATTGTTCTAGAAACCCCCAAGAAAAAAACGACAGCAATTGACTTACCTAGCGCACATTTAAATTCTAGCATACAATACTACTAGGACAGCATCCACATCGAGTGTTAAATCAACCAATTAGTAGATAGGTACATAATGGCTAAAAAATGTGTACATTTTAACATCAAAGTACTTAAGTATAGAAATATAGTAGTCACGTGGATCGAAGCACAATATATGGAAATCTAAAAAAGAGGCCATTATTATGTAATATTTTACAATTTTCCCCAGAAAATTGGAGATCAGCCAATGAAAATTAGTATGTGGATAAAAACGTTCGAATAACTCTAAAAAGCGGGTTCTATTAGTCAAGATGACAGTCTATTCTAGTACCAATCAAAAACGAGGATCTAAAAAAGATCGGAGAAGAATCTGAGAGAGTGATCTGTGCAGCCAATCAAAGCGTGTTTCCAATACTAATTGATAATATCCACATACGTCAGAAAACCCTACCGTAATATTAAATGGACTAACGTTTCGGTTGGAATTCCCCAACGGAACAGATCGAGTCCCGTTATAAAAAACGGCTTACAATACTAGGAACACATCATGGTCCACATGCGATGTCCGCAAAACATCAATCATTCAAGAATAAGTCCACGGTAATGAAGAGTCAATTAAATAGGTCCCTAGAAAGATGAGGTGTCTTTTTCGAACGACTGCTAGTCTAGAAATATCCTCCTCTATACCACCGGATTCTCGCCCGGGAGGGCAGTCAACCCTGCGAACACGATAATTAGCTCCTAGGAACCCTGTTTCATTGAGGAGAGACAAGCACTTACAGCTGTCAATATCTTCATTTACCATGTCAGGAACCTTGCACTGGTTCTGCTGGGCGATGGTCTGGGTCTTAAGCATCGGCGCGGAGACGTAGGTGTGGCCGTCCATCGCCTTCTGGAGGGAGTCGTCCTTCCATCCGAATAGGTAGTCGGCGTGGCTGGAATAGCCGGTGGCGTCACCAGTGGACCACACGAATGGTTGACGGCCGTCAGTGAAGTCAGCAGGGTCGTTGAATGCCCTGGTATCCCACATCGTCTCGAGGAGAATCTGCGGGAGACGGACAGGGTGAGTGGCAGGGCACGGGCCACCTGACTCGAAGGTCCCGGATTCTGGGTAAGCAACGTGATCTTGGTGGTTAGGAGAATCGAGGTTCTTGCCATCCCAGCAAGTTGGGAATCGGTGGTTGGCCATGATACCGCCGCGGCAGGGTTTGTCTGGGAATCCAATGTATTCCGGTGCTCTGGTACCTTGGTTCTCCATGCAGATGTAGGTAAGTTGTCGGAACTTCCGGGCCTGTTCGCGGTCACGGAATACCGCGTCACCCACGAGCATGCGGAAGCCGGGCTTGAAAGCTGTCACCGTTGACTTTTGAGCAGTGTCGAATAGCGCATCACTCATGTAATATACAACCTTCCTCATCAAATTAGAATATCACCCGACTTTGGTGTCCATCCAAATCTTACCATGCCTCCCTGAGTGCCTTCCATACCCGCCTGGTTGATCTGCGGGACCCTCTTGAACGTACCATTCTTGGCACGGTAAAATAGGACAGCGGTCCAGTAGTTGGAGAAATCTTCCGTGAATTGACAACTCGTGCAGGTCGATAGCCCGGGCAAGTCATGCTCCTCCGGTGGCATCGACGCATTGAAAGAATTCTAACGCACGTCAGTCACGCTTCCAGATTATGAGTTCTCATTTGTTCCATACACCTCCAATAATCTGGTGAAGATGAGCGGAAGGGTTCATCCCCGGGTTGACCAGGGGGTCCAGGCGTTGGACGGTCAGACTCGAACATCCGAATCGAAGTAATGCGTTGGCGGGCGCAAACAGCCCCAAGGCTGTAATGAAAGTGTTTAGCTGCATATCGACAAGAGTTCACTGAGCTATTAGTCTATGGACCGTGGTGGATCCAGAAAGGATGTGAAAAGTCAGAAGAGGGCCGTGATAGATATGATATGGGTCATGGCAGGTCTTTCCTCCGCCGCAAAGCATTGCCGTCCTTGCCACACCTACAAAGAAAACATGCTTGGTTTTCGGTCCCGGATGATATCGGCCCTTAATATCAGAAAAGAATTCCATAGGCGAACCGCTCGACGTTGAGTCCGGTTAATGTGGAGACCATTTACTCGTTCGGGACTTGCACAGGGAGAAGGAGACGTCGATGAATGAGATATCCATAGATTATTAAGGTAGCCTCGTCTAGCTATTTGGCATCTCTGATCTATCAATATAGTATATATAAAGGTCTAGTCGGTAGATGATTCTTTAATTGAATTTCAAATTTTTCATGGTCCTTACGTTGTCGTGGAAACTCGACATAGTCCCATGCCTGCGATTCGTAACAATTTCCTCCCAAGTACTGCATATACCTAGTATACTACCACATCTTACAAGATTCAAAGATCCTTCTAGTTTTTCCTGTCCATTTTTCACATAGAGATCGACACACAGGCCTAAGCAGAAGGTTCTAGTGAGTCCAGGGCATTCGCATTTCTCAGTGTCATACCCGGTCTGTATAACGTGATGACTCCTATTAGAGCGGAATGATTGATGCCGGTTTCCTTCTTCACCGTCCCCGCACTTTAACTTATAAAATGAGTACCATTCCTGGCAAATGAGAAGAGGGATTGACCTCTTGGTTATTACTTACACACAACTGACATAATACGGGGAAATGTTGGGTTGGCAGCTTGCGTCCACCATCGGCTAAAATCACTAATTAAGGCATGCTGCGAACCCCCTATCATATACGCCACCGTAAAAGATGAACTGTTATATTTGGTTGATGACATCTTACCTGTTCCAAAAATACCTAGAATCTTTAATATACATGTCTACCTAGCAGAATTTTCAGAAAAGCTTCACCGTGATCACCTCACCTCAAATCATCTCGGCCAAACACTTCTTCTCGCATACAAAATGAAGCTATCACTCTCGTTTACACTTCTCTGGCTTGGCCTGGCTCTTGGACAGTTCCCCGAATGCACTCGAGAGCTTGCAGAGACCGATGACTGCGCCGATGTTATCAATGCCAACGCCTGTTACAACCAATTTCGATTCAGAGACAACCAAACGTTATCATGCATTGGTGGAACGGACAACAATGCGAGGGCTTTAAAGGCAAGACACAAACATACAGAAGATGCCTAGCAGAATTCCTACTAACCATAATGCTTAGGCATGTTCATGCTGCAGTTGTGTTGGTCAAGTTATGTGCAATTGGGTTACGCAGATGAGATTTCGATGTTAGGATTTGTCAAAACCTGAGATGGGGCTAAGGGAGATAGGTAGTAAGATGTATGTATATAAGAGCCTTTCTCCCTACCCATTTTGAAAGTCTTAAGAAAGGTTGGAAATATGTGGTTGGAGTCCTGTCTTTTCAAGAATTGCGAATCCTGGGTTGGTTCGACGTGATATAGCACTCTCTATAGATTCCGTTGTCGGGATGCTTTGCCTACATAAAATAAAATTTCAAATATTAGGTATATTTCAACAGAATAGGTACTATCAAATTACTACTCATTAGCCATCATATGAGTGAGTTGATGTCTGTTTAGGTGATCGAGAAATTGAAGAGATCTTTGAAAAAACAATGAGTCTAGACACCATGTTCCTTGAGGTCATCCATTCTATCGGGAGCCGGACTTTTATGTGCACACAATGCCGGTCCATTTTCTGTCGGGCCGCCTAAACGGACGGACATCCACCCACACTATACGAAATCGAGGCAAGTCTTGTGGATACTTAGATCTAGGTACAACTAGTACCTAATAAATTTAAATATCTTTTAGACGTGATGGTGTTTTTTGACGTTGTCACCACAAAAATATACCTACCTACCTACCTAGGCACCATAGATATACTGTTGCGAAAGCTTTTTAGTGCTTCTAGTATTACTGAATAAGCACTTGTACTTGCCTGTCTATGACATAGGTAGGTTTATGTTCAGTATTTATTACAAGCTTTAGGACAAGAACAGTGAGGTATACAATGTATACAATAAGTGGCCTCCTTAAGGAACAACATGTCTAAAAGATACTTAAAGTTGTATGAGAGAGCGTACTCTAAAGAAGGTATCCACCAGACTTGCCTCAGTCCCGTATAGTGTGGGTGGATGTCCGTCCGTTCTTAGCTGATGTCCGTCCGTTTAGGCGGCCCGTTTTCTGTAAGCGATGTGCCCATTGGCCAGCTTGAAATATGGCGCAATTTAGCAAAGGTATACCTGTGCCACTTATGCCACAATTCGTACTGTTCGGAGCCGTCAAGTCCCCATAGCTCGGTACCGGCACGGATACCCACATCCGGACTATGAATACCCTCATAATCAACCTCCGAGCCTAGTATCGCATTATTCCGTCCCGTGGCGAGATATAACGTGGGAAACTTCCAGTGGATATGAATATTTGATGTCGGATATGGGCACTTTCTCATGATTCATATGACAATTAGTGAGACCGGATGTTGATTTCAACGGCTTGATGAAGATCATGTGGGAACGCACAGTAGGACCTAGGTAGGTCCTTCATAAAATTAGCAAATCGCTCCGGTATTTGATCACTTCACGTTTCGTTTCCAAATACCAACCCTCATTCAACTGGACAGGTCGGAAAGCATGTAGTCGGAAAGAAGGAAAGGACTGGAAAGGAGGATTCGATGTGCGTAGGATGCTCGCTTTCCAACAAGGGAACTTCTGCATTGTCCAATTCCTGGGGACGATCATCAATAGGGTCTCAGCAATTACCCAATTGAACGTCATGCAAAGTCCACTTCGTAAGCAGATCCGCTTGAATATCCCCACTACCAGACTCGTGGCACGGCATTTCTCTGCAGGATCGCTAACCTCAAGAGGTCGATTTTCGAGGTCGATTTCCAAGGACTCTGTGTCGCCATAGTCTGACTGCATATACACCGCAGCTAGACAGATAGCAGTGTCAGCATACCCCGCCTCTGAAGGTATATAGCGTGTTCTAGTCGAGTTCATCGAAAAGGCTTGATCTTATTCTTTGCAATGGATCTTTCTGCTCCCCCTTCTCTAAATCCGAGCCCTCCGAAGTTGCAAGAGAGTGTATCTCCAGGATGAAGTGCAGTGCTCTCTTCTCGCTGGCAGCGAGTTTTTTCTCCTTTGCTCATCTCGCCGCCACGGAGCCAGTTCAGTACTGCAAGTCTGGAGATGGATTCGACGAAGTAAACTTCTGCATGAGCATGTTGACACATTACAATGCCTCTACCAGTGCCCACGATATTTTCCTAACCATGAGCGTCACCCGCCCTCATGACACAGCTCTGGGCTGGACCGCCATCGGTCTAGGTGAAGTGATGGAAGGAGCACTCATGTTCATCGTCTACGGCGACCCATTGACGTCCGATGAACCCATCATCAGCATCCGGAAGTCAATCGGTCACACACAGCCACTCCTCATCACCAACGAGGACGTGCAAGACGGAGCCGAGTTACGTCTATTACGCGCCGACTGGCAAGAGTCCCCGTCAGACCCTCGCACCGTATCCTCGGTTGCCTCCATTATCTGCCACTCCTGCCACCTCTTCCCCGGAACTAAGATCTCGACCACGTCGAATTCTCAGCCGTGGTTGTGGGCATGGAACAACAAGCAGAAATTCGAAGACTTTTCATACAACACTCATTTAGATATGCACGCCCATCACCAGAGTGCAGGTGGATGGGGGAACTTTTATGTGGACATGGCGCGGTCGTTAAATACATGGAAACCCACCTTCGATCGTATACGATATACAAGCCATAGGCGTCAGCGAGAGTCCCAGTCGGTCAGCCGCCTACGGCCACTCATTGCCGACACATAATCTCATGCTACACGCGCATGGGATTATTATGAGTATTGCGTTTTTATTCATCTTCCCTCTCGGAGTAATAGCCATGCGATCTGGACGTCTGAAGGCCTTCAAATACCACTGGGCTATACAACTCATCGCGTCAGTGTTCACGATTGCCGGTGCTCTACCAGCGCTTGTTCTTGATTATAAAATCAGGCACTTCCATCAAGTTTTTGGCATCATACTTGTGGCCTGCCTCGACCTTCAGGGTATTCTCGGCTGGCGTCATCACATGATATTTCTGCGTCTTCGTCGTCGTACATGGCTCTCCTATTCTCACATGTATCTCGGAAGGTTCGTGATGCTCGGAGGCTGGACCAATCTCATCGCCGGCATCACCCTTCGTGGATATTCCCATCTTACTATCGGAATAATGGGGTTTGTAGTAGGTTTGGAAGCAGTCGGGCTCATAGCTTGGTTGGTGTGGAAAAGAATGCAGGCTGCTCGCAATGAGAAGCTGAACACGGATGAACCAAAGGATGACCTGGTCAATTATTTTGCTCTAAATGATGTTGATGATGAGGAGGATGAAGAGGATGACACATCTTCTTCAGCGACCCTACGAGATGAAGAGTCTAAACCTATGATGGGGAAATCCGAGAAAGCGTAAACAGGATATATGAACAGTAATAACATGTGAAGAGCAACGCACGAAAGCAATTGCCTTTACCTTAAACAGATTCAATTTGGATAGCTGTTGCATCTTTTGGATGTTATATGCAACGTTTTTAATGGGTTGTAAGCGCTTTCCAAGCGGTGGTATCCCCAAAATAAGGGCACGCTAACGGCCCGTGCCGTAGAGGATTTAGTGAGCTTCGAGTCCTTGAACGAGGCCCGTACTTGACAGTGACTCAGTGACTCAGGATTTCTAGGCCTACACGCCCTAGAATATAGGCTTGTCCAGCCAACTAAAATCCAAGCGTTAAGCGGATTGAGCGGAAGCCCCTCAGCGCTCTAACGTATCCAGTAGAAAACGCCACAGACATCATAGAACAGAATGTGGAGTCTATGTGCGGAGGAATTCAAGAGAAAGATAAGAGAGCCGACTTGCTTAAACAAATTTTGTCTTCCTTGGCAAGTGCTAGAATTGATCATGATTAATCCATTCGTTGGCACTTAACTGACTCGCGTGATATTAGGCATGGTGATGTCCACGACGCCAACAACACCAAAGATGGAGATACGAGAGCAGATATACTTGACCCGACCTCATATTCAGGAGCCCCGTCCTGCCGAGACACTTCTGATTTCCTTCGAGTAAAAGAGAATACCTATGGTATATATGACCAACGTTATCGCCGACCGAAGGGAAAACTGAGCTACTGTCGAGTTTGTCTTTTTATTTCCCTATTCGTACAACCAGCCGTATCCACGAGTAGCATCACGGTGCAATTCCGCGCATCGGTCTAAAAGGATAATGCGTAACACAATTCGTCCGGTGACCACGAAGACGTTGGATGCGATGGGACAGGAGTGAAACATCGAGGCACGAAAATCAATATCTTATATGACGTGTAATCCGCGAGCCAATCCTTAGCGCAACCAGACAAGATTGGCTAATAAGCATAGGATACTATTACCATTACAAATACGATCAATCGACGTTGCGATTGGGGCTCTCGCATGCAAGATATCTATCCTCGACGGGTGCGGGGCACGCAGCAAGAGGATCTCACCCTAATTCCCGTTTATCGACTCTTCCTCGCGCCGCTTTAAGTCCATTCCCTCGAAAGATCCGTACCCCAGAGTTATAGCTTATCTAAACGCGATGCCGAGCCATCCCCGTCCAATCGGCGCTGCCAATTGGGCGACCTGCTAGCCGCAGATCTTGAGACTTGGGTCGAGAGATAATGCAAGCTTCTCGACCCCGCCGTAAACGGAAAGGACCCTAGATTTACCTAAGTATAGGTCGCCGGTCTGGATTTCGCGCCTGGGTCGTGGAAAACCGTAGGTCCAGCGTTATCTCCTGACCGGAGGTAGTAGCATCTGGGCGACGTCGCTGAAAGTTATCGTGGCCGAATTCGGGATAAGGGTAAAGATGTCAGTCGGAAAGCGTTCGGGATTTTGAGGAGATAGAGGGGCTGTCCGGACGTATATAAGTTGTGCATCGTTCACGGTTAGCAAGAGAAGCATATCGACGGTAGTTCCAGTCAAGAACAACATCTAAAAGCCAGTCAATCAGTGTTATGGGATCTTTGATCAGCAAAGTTAGCAAGAAAAAATCCGAAATGGCCTCCTCTCCCGTCGCGATGTCCTACTACGCGAAAGCGTCTAGCGTCAAGCCTCCACTAATCGCCAACGAGAACGCTTTCCTTGGAGATGTTTCCTCGTCGTAAGTTCGAGTACGGATTCCTCCCAGGTGCATACAATGGCTAACTTCATGACAGCGACAAGATTGACCCTGAGAAGCCCATATCAGCCGGATTCTACCGACTTGAGAAGGGAACCCCACTAGTATACGCGTACACCTACCATGAAAGTGAGACTTGCCTATCCGATCCTTCTTTGAAGTTAGTCAACTAATCAGATCTTGCTAGTGAAAATCATCATCGAGGGTAGCTTCGACATCAGCGACGAGACTGGCAACAAGGTGCACGCAGTTCCCGGCGACGTCTTCTACTTCCCCAAGGGCTCTAAGATCACCTTCACTACGGACGACTATGGTCTCGCTTTCTATACTGGACAGCGAAAGGCGGACGCCGCATAAATGAAAATGTATAAATATCTATAAATATCTTGTATGAAAAGCGGCTTGCTGAGGGCTAGTCTATCTTCATACCAAGTGTATATAAATAATGAAGATATACCCTCTACTTAACCCTTTCCTGAATGTCGAGAGACGTGAAGATTAGATTTGAATTGGATCTAGTGACCATTGAATGAGATGTGCAGATGTAACCCTAAACCCCGTATGACGTAATTGAACAAGGGAGAGAGGGAAAGCATCTGGAGTTGATCTACTCTTGCCTTGTATCCTAACTATCATTTGGGAATAAGCTAGTAGGTTATTAGATTGCAAGAGATGGTAGATGCTACCTAATACCAATCCAGATGCTAAATTACAATCTGCAGATTTGGTCATCATTGTTCTCTCGGTGTTGTCAATGTTGCACAGGAGACGAAGACGAATGAGTCGGAGACAGTTTCGAGGCTGCTGCATAGTTATGTTGTCCTACCGAATACTCGATCTATCGTAGATTTCGGCAGAGCATACACGGGGTCGATGTGTTCCACGTCAGGATAATCGAGCAGACTTAAGCCCGTCAAGCCAAAAAAGGTGTGCCAGATGTCGACCATGTTACCAGGTCGGTCTGACAGGCCACCTTTCTCGGCGTCTTGGCAGCTGAGAGTGAACTTGATGAGCTTTTCCCTGTCGATCCAGTGTGCGCGGTCAATGATCGCCAGGCTGGCCAATACCCACCAGTTGTAGCATACATCTTCATGCTTCTCTGGTCTGCCATTGAAGCCGCCGCGGGCGACTTGTCTCTCGCTCAGCCAGCTGCCTAACTTGTCGACATCGATTAGGTCTTTGCGACCGGCGATGGCAAGAGCAGCCACACACGTAAAAATTTGACCGGAGTGACTCTCGGCGCCCGGACTAACGCCGTAGCCACCGTCAAAATTGGCGCACGCCACAACGTATTCGACTGCTTTGTTCAAGTCGACTAAGTCTAGCAGACCTAGGAGGGACAGAGCGTTGAGTCCGCCATAGAGAAATCGCGTATCTTCTTCTCCCCATTCATCACCCGCAAATGCGCCAGTTTCTCGATTCTGGAGATCTGCTATGACTAGAACAAGGATTAGAGAGTTGAACTACACATGATTATAAGTGGAATAAGTAGTAATAACAAATAAGGATCCAAGTAAACTGAGACGTGACCGGTTGACTCACACTTGCCCACTTGAGCTTTGCCACTACCCTTGCCGCGCTTCTCTAACTCGTCCAAAGCGTCGAGCAGAACAAGGATCTGGACGGCGCTGACTGTGTAGAGCATGTGTGCGTCATGGCCGGGCGCAGCGCCAAATCCGCCGGTCTCGTGTTGGCAAGAAAGTACGAAATTTATGGCTTCATTCCGAGGTAAAGCGTCGGGGTGTCGGAGCAAATGGAGTGCGGTCAGCCCCCAATACAGTCCGTTCAGGCGAAGATGTTCGGTAAGCCAGTATTCATATTCATCCTTCTTCGTGTCCAGGCTTTGTATGTACTTTACGTGTGCTGCGGTCGCAAGCTGTAGTTCGTCTGGTAGTTTTTGGATCCCTGACATCTTCAAAACCGTTGAAGATGTTGTGACATGTAACAGCAAATATTTGGATCGACAGAAAGAAAGGCGCGGATTTCTCAGCGGGTGGAGTGAATTTTACGTGGTCAGGTTGGCGCAGCAGCAGGCAACGGCTTAAAAATTCCTTTGGTTGAAAAACGGAGGTGGGGTACCTGCCTAAGCTACATGGGTACCTAGGTCCTAGGATTTAGGACCTACCTAAGGTCCTAAGGTCCTAAGCTGCTAGTGTGGGGTAGCTCCTTACCGCCCGGCAGAATCTTCGTTACCACACATTATAAAAACCGCCCGCATTCTCCCACCTTCTCACTTTCTTTCCTTTTCTTCTTCAGCTCTCTTTGCCAATCTGGCTTAGATCAAGTGTAGTATCTGTTCTTTTCAGTCTAATATCTGAAAGAGTTACAACGTAACTCGTCATTTATTATACTTATTTTTGTATGAAGGGTGCGAATCCTCTGTGCTTGCGCATGATCGCTCCCACCGTGTCTCTGGTATCACACTGCTTCCAGGTGACGCGACAATCTTTAGTGTTTTCATTGCATTCTTGGGGTTTCCCCAGGAAGCGAGGAAGACTTGATATAGGTTCAATCATACACTTACTTTATCGTGGTAAAACTTTTATTGGATGTTCAAACGTTATGGCTGCCATGTTTTGCCCTGGGTCTACATAAGGTAGATCTCGTATTCGAAGTAGCCTAGTTTCTGCTTTGAACGGAAGATATGTAGGTATGTATCATATTGCTGACTCGGAGATAATATACGAGGTCATTGAAACTTCAAGCTGATCGATAGACGGCCTTCCTACGTGGCTCAGCACTGTCCGTGATTACGTCTGTCTCAATACGCTCCATACATAATACCTACTTATTAGCAATTCGTCCGAGATAGTTTCCACGTGGCTCGAGGACTACATCTGCGGATATAACCAATGACAGCATTGAAACCGTTAAATCCTCAGTGTTTTATTCTAGTGAAAATGGATGCATTGTAGTCCACGCCAAACAATCACTGTTTACCAAGAAGTCCTCGAAGGTGGGGGATTGTCGACCGGTCGTCAAACCATACCTACATATCGTCTGGTCGGAACCTTTTCGAGATAGAGATCTTGCGGTAGCCGAGATATTAAAAGGCAGCAAACATGTTTGTCTTATTCCAATGTTTCATATAAAAAACCTGAGCATCTCACGATGTTCTGAAACGTGAATATTCTCAACTAAAATCACGGCTCATATGTGTATTGCCGAGCGTGTACGTATCCATGGATGTGTATAATAGAGACTCCGGCGCTGTAGATTGTTCGGTGTATAAGTACCAGGTAGTGCTGCGATGGCACCTATTATCAGCTACTACACACTACCTCCGAAATATTAGTCCAAGAGAAAAGCGGGAAAAGGTGGAGAGAATGGTTGTGCGTGGCAGCTTGTTTCAGATTCCAAAATCTTGTTACGCGCCTTTCGCTAGATGTATTGTGGATCTGAGAGGTCCGGTACATTAAGAGCCTGACCATTAAAATTTCGATATTAATCCCTATCAGATCACTCGCCTGGAGGGTTGAATTTCTGCATGACGCCAATGTCATCTTCCATCATGTCCTTACTATGTAATAGTACCTACACAAATAGGCAATTCGAAGCTACCGAGTTTCATTATACATACTATTAAGGTAATACAATGCGCTCTTTGGTTGAATGGCAAGATCTGGATTAGCTGGAGGGTGAATCGTTTAGTGATTCATCGTAAACAATTCAACGTCGAACTTCGATGTGGTTCTGCGGCTGGAACCGCTAATCATCAAATAAGTCTGATAAGTACACACAGGTACAATACATATGTATATAAAGTATCATCGATGAAACTCCCTTTCTACTACATGCATATTTATTCTCGTTGCTTATTTAGTACCTAGTAAGTACTATGTAGTAGGTATCTGGATACTCCAACTTGGAAGTATTACGAAGTTAACCTTGATCGGATATCACGGCTATGGCTGTCTACAGATGTTGACCGTCGAGTATAGGTAGCGGATTTATCCGAGTCGAGATCTGTTTCAATAGCCATCCATTTTACTACACCGAATCTCAGGATGGTCTTCCTGTAGCATTTGGGTACATAGTACTGGATGTACTAAGGACCTAAGGTATATGTAGGTATGCAAGTATTGAGCTGATTAGATCCCCTTAATTTTATAGCTATTTGTACTACATGAATATATTGCCATATCTGAAAGAGATCCAGATCAGGTATGGCTCATTGATGTACAATACATTAGTATTACGATTTAACCCCTGAGACTTAGCGCATTTCCCAATCGTCAGGCACGGGCGACATCCCGTTCACTGTAAGTACGGTTTCGGCACCTTACTACAGTGGTTAATCCATGTGGGATCTCCGTCTGTCCCCTGTCGATGCTTCCCAGACTACAGCATACCAAGACCTGACCTAAACCAGGACCCAAAAGCAAAAGTCTCATCGATTCGTCGAACCAATTCCAACCTTGAATATTCAATGCAATTCAATTCAATTCAATTCAATTCTTTTCCTCTCGGATCCCCTTGGAACATTCAAAAAAATATCAAGATTGGATATTGGGTTGTTTTATCTTTTCTTTCTTTTCCATTCGTAAGGCATTACAAAAACAATAAAAGATTCTTTTCACTTACCTTACCTAATTGTACAATACAATACTCTTGATTATTCTTATACCCTGCAAACATCTATTTATTTTTCTTTTACTGCGTATTAACCCCCTAGGATACATTGGGATATCCTTAATTGGCCTTTATTGGCCCCCCCCTAGCCTGGCGCCTCCTGTCGCAGGTTCACCACCAAGTCCTGCCCTACCTCACCTTTACTAATCCTTCCTACGAACCAGTTTGATACCCCGATACCTGATACCTGATACCTGATACAGCATTCCAGAGGCGCACTACCCATCCTGTCCTCCTGCGGCGTACCATACAGCGAATCAGGTCCTTGTCTGTTATTCCCCGATTCGTGTGTTTGACGGAGGACAATAAGGGGAACATACCACACATACCTTCCATAATGCGCCGAAAGCCAGTTCCCAACCCGCTGTCCCTAGCTGACAATTCAGATTCCTTGGGCGAACAATCCGCAACCAGCGCCAGCGCCAGTGCTATCTCCAGCGCCAATGCCAGTGCTAATACCAGTGCCAACAATAGCGCTCGCGCTCCTACTTACCCCGACCCAAATCTCTCGGGGGCAGAGAGACTGAGCCCGCGTCCGAATCTCGGTAGCGAATCTGCACTGCAGGCCATCTCGCCAGCACCGTCACCCAAGTCGCCTCGCTCTCCATTTGTTAGCAAGTTCAACACAACCACCCCTAGGAAACCTGTATCACCGCAGCTGCAACAGCAACAACAACCACAACCACAGCAGCAGCAGCAGCAGCAGCAACAGCAGCAGCAACAGCAGCAGCAACAGCAGCAACAGCAACAACGGCAGCAACAACAGCATCGGCATCAGCATCGGCATCAGCAACATCAACAACAACTGCAGCCTTACACCGTCGACTCAAACCAGCCACCACTGCATCCTCCCGACAGCGTGCATCTGGCTCAACATCGGCGGCGTCCGTCTCCCCAACGCCGCGAGCCAGAACATCCACCATTAACTTTACTACCATCGTCTGCCACGACAAACACGATCACCTCCACCATCACCACCTCTACTGCGCCAGATACATGTTCTCATCCCGAGGTCGAGAAACACTCGAGGAGTGGTAGCCGCTTCTTCAACTTTGGTAAGACTTCCAAGTCTACCAACCAACTCTACCACGCCCACAACGATAGCAATAACATGAATGACACCATGTCCCGCGGAACGGAGAATGCCATTATGTCAGACCGAGGAGTATCAAGCAAAAACTCTAAGAACTCAGGTACGTTGAACAAGAAGTCAAAGAAACTTACTATGAAAGTGTTACGATACTAATTCTTTGTCTTGCTAAACAGACCTATCCTCGTCTGCTGATCTTTCAACTCATAAATCTGGCCATTCTTTACCATCCAGGTCTGACGTCTCGTTGACGTCGACTAGCGAACAAGAGGCCAACTCGAAGAAGAACAAACCGAAGCCTTTCACGCTAATGGGTCGTAATAGGTCGCTGAAGGACAGGGAAGCACATAGCCCAAAGGAATCTATAACAATCAAATTGAGTGAACCGGAGCGCGACAATTCCTTGGCTGGTATGCAGCCTTTGAGGACGGCACCTATGAATGCCGACGGCCACGACAGGTCTTTCAGACATATGATGAACGCAACGGTACGAAATCATTCGGCTGATCGCGCTATTCCTCGGGACGCGCCAGGGAACAAAGACCATCGAAACGATAAAGACTATTATAGAAGCAACACTTCCGCCCCGAGTAATACCATTAACGCAAATACATTTTTCAACGGTCTGAAAAACTCTGGTAGTCGAGCAGCCGATATGATTAGCAAAGGTCTATTTGGAAGGGGTGGCCGTAGTGCCAGCACATCTGACAGGGAGCCGACAATCGACGACGAGCATTACGTTTTGAAGGTTATCAATTTACCATTGGTCGAGCAGACGCGGTTGACGAGAATATCCAAGCGGCTTGAAGATTCTCGTGATAAGACAGAATTCTGGATGCCTGCTTTCCCTTGGCGAGCCATTGATTATCTCAACCTCAAGGGAACTGATGTCGAAGGTTTATATCGTGTACCTGGAAGTGGTCCACAGATCAAGAAGTGGCAGAGAAAGTTTGACGAAGGTAAGAATTTCGCTCTCCAACTAATCAATTCAGATATGGTTACTAAGTCGAGTTTTACAGAATACGACGTCGATCTCTTTGCCCAGGACGACCTCTACGATATAAATATCATTGGTTCTATGTTCAAGGCATGGCTACGTGAACTTCCTGACGAGCTCTTCCCGAAGGAAGCCCAGGAGCGGATTTCTCGTGAATGCGCCGGCGCGGAATCGGTACCTCAACTGCTCATCGAGGAGCTTTCCAATCTATCGCCATTCAACTATTACCTCCTTTTCGCCATCACGTGCCATCTCAGTTTACTCCTCGCACACTCGGACAAGAACAAGATGGATTTCCGCAACCTCTGCATATGTTTCCAACCATGCATGAAGATCGACGCATTCTGCTTCAAATTTCTCGTTTGCGATTGGAGATTATGCTGGCAGGGATGCAGAAACGAGGCTAGATATATCGAGGAAGAATATCAATTGTTTCAACAACCGCTGCCTCGAGGACTAACGACATCACCCGATTCTCGAAGTCGTAGTGGGGCCAACACTCCGGACGATAGAACTTTGTCTTCTGCCGACAGCAATAAGTTGTCAGCGCCTCCCATTGACCAACATAATGGAAAACTAAGAAAGAAACCGGGGACAGGAGGTCAGAATGGTGGCGCGGCAATGAACTATCCGGTTACGGCACCTCATTCGTTAGCGATCAATGGCGAGCAAGACATGCCACCACGACGATCCGGAGAAAGAGAACTGAGACCCCTGTCGCCCATCAAACCTCTTTCTCCGATGGATTTCTCTTAATTTCACCCCCTACATCTCGGTATACGCACGCACTTGGAGAATAAGGCTGGGTTCTAATCCGGATCTGATGATACCTTTCTTTTTTTGCTTTGTCTTGATAATACCCCCCAGGAGATGAATGTGGTGCATATACGGCATTTGGCCTTGGCGGTCCTCTTTTTTTTGACGATCTTACGCTCCGTTAACGATTTCAAACTTTACTTTTCATTTTTTTAGCGCTCTGCAATCGTCCAACTTGGAGCTCGTCTCTTACGGGTCGGCAGCACGCCAATGCCTATTACTGGAGGTTCTTCGGCGGTGGTGAATTAGAATACTTACGGAGGGGGGCGAAGTTGAGCGATCGAATGAAGTCGCATTGCGAACAATATCATCTTTTTTGTTTATCTAGTTCGGTTTCTCAACGTTTGACCTCCTGGAGATCTGGAAATATCCTCATACTCCAACATCGATTTTAGGATAGACGACGGCGGTTGTGTAGAAGCATAACCTACTATTCATTCTCAAATAACACCTCCGAGTGTTTTTTGAATAACGAATTCCTACTTGGCTATAGGGAGAAAAGCTACGTGCAAAGGTGGACAGAGTGCAGCACAATTTGTAGCGATGGAGTTTGGAAAAAGAAAGGGACAGGAAAAAGAATCTTGTACCATAAGGTTGCCGGAAGTCCCGCGCACCAATTGCCAATATAAATATATATGCCTAGTCCGTAAACATCCGTCTCACACGTACCAGGATACCAAGAACGCCCGAACTCCTGCCTCTCTGCATTGTGACTCGTAATGCGTGGGTATCAACATTAAAGTGTCTTCCCTGCCATCCCCGACTTTCTCCAGTTAGCTGCTTCATCCGTACCCCTACCATCGTTCGTCCATCCCATCTTGGACTCAAGCCTTCTTTCGTCGCTTCTTCTCCTTGGCATCCTTCTCCTCCCGCTCCTTCTTCTCGTCGACCTCGACAAGCCAGTCCTGGGGCACGGCGCCGTCTTCGCGACGCTTCTTCGCGCCGCCCTTGTCGTAGCCCCAGGTGCGCTCCCACTCGCCCGTCTCCTCGTTGTACTGGGTCGCCTTGGCGCGCCGCTGCTCCCGCGTCTTGGGCTTGATACCCTTGCGCGCGGCGAACTGCTCCCATTTGGTGGGCTCCTTCGGCGCCGGGAGCGGCTTCTCGCGGGGTAGGGGGGTCGTGGGGGCTGGGAGGGTGAGGAGGACGCCTGAGGTTGTGGTGCCTAGTGGGCAGGTTGTCAAGAGCTGGTTTATTAGGGCTTGCGCGCCGTCGCGGGCTGTGGCGGCCAGACGGGCTTCGAGGGAGTTGGTGTTGGGGTTGCTGGTTGACTCGGTGGGGACGGAGGTGCCCAGGGGGTTTGGGTCGTTGGCGAGGAGGAGGCCTAGGTCGAAGGTGTAGGGTGTGGGCTTGTCGACCGAGACGTCGAGTTTGGGTTTGGTGGTGGGTGCGGTTGGCGCTGCCATTGTGGGTGGTTGTGGGATCGAGAGATCCGAGATGATGGCTTTTTTCTTTCTTTTAGTATTAGGGTTAGGGTTCAACAGGTAGATCTAGGGATTTTGGTTTCGATTGTTCTGTTGTTGGAGTTGTTGCTGCGTACTGCCGGAGTTAGACGTTGTACGATAGAGGAATTGTAGATTTGAAATGCATGCGATGCTGGCATTGCTTCAAAAAAAAGTTCCAATTGATCTTCCTAGAATTTTTAGGTGGGTCTATACGTTATCAGTTTATCGATAGTGGACCGGAGGACCGGTTTCTCCGCTATCGTCGTCCACTGCGAATTGTTCGACTTCGAGGTCCCAGATGGCAGGTGGTGCCCGCACCGATGGCACCGATTGAAGTGCTAACTTTAATAGACCTATCAGTGGACCTATCAGAGGGGCAATTGCCAAAATTTAGCTGGGTCCAATCATCGATTCGCGATTTTGATATTGCAACTATTTTCTCGATATTGGACATTCTCGGAATAGAGCTCGACTTCTATTCCCACCAGCAATGGCGAGCGCTAGTTGCTGGAGGTGCCTTATACGGCCCTCACAGCGACTCTTGCTCACAATACCTACGTCACTATCAGCAGCACCGGCGGCAGCTTTTACGACCTCGGCCGCGCAATATGCAAGACTGCCGGCTACCAAGACACCCAAACCCAAGGCCAAGTTCGCCAGCGGAGAAATAAATATGTCGAGACATATACGAGCCGGAAAGAGGTTGTTTTTAGGGAAAAAAAAGAAGCGACAGCCCGATAAGTTCAAACCGCCGGCAACGGGCGAACGAAAAGCTTTTCGAAAGCGCATTCAGCTCACGAACAACAATGCGCTGGAAGTAAAGGGCCTAGAAGAAATGACCGCCGAGAACATCGTGGACCCCGAATCTGTAGGAAAGATGGTTGGTCTCCCCGAGGAATTGATAGATCAATTGAGAGCGATCGAGGCCTTCAAGCCGACACAAAATTGGGGCTTGTTTCGAGCACCACACGTGCTACTTAGACAGGAATCTGTGGACTTAGCGAGGCAGCTAACGGAGGCCGTGGGCAATAAGGAAACCTTGAGAATGGTGATTACTGGTGAGAGAGCGGTAGGAAAGAGTATGCTCGGCCTTCAGGCTCAAGCTACCGGATTCTTGAACAAATGGATCGTCATTAATATCCCAGAAGGTATACAAACCATCTGCTAGACCCCTTCAGTTGAACGTACTTATATAGACTAATCACTCGTTTCCCAATTAGCCCAAGAACTGGTCACAGCCTCGACCGAATACTCGCCTGTGCACAACTCAGACATGTTCTCACAGCCGATATATACATTAAAGATGTTCCAGGCCATCTACAAGTCCAATGCCGCCCTACTGTCTCAGCTTAGGGTCGAGCTAGACCACATGCATCTCCCGGTTACAGTGAACCGCGGCATGACGCTCGCCGCCCTGACTAGCATCACCAAGGAGCCCGAGTTCGCCTGGCCCGTCTTCCAATCCTTCTGGAAGGAGCTTCTCCTCCCGGGCCGCCCGCCCATCCTGCTCACCCTCGACGGCCTCAGCCACATCATGCGCATCAGCGACTACCGGTCGCCGTCCTTCGAGCTGATCCACAGCCACAACTTCGGGCTCGTGCGCATGTTCACCGAAGCGCTCGGCGGGAAGACGCGCTTCCCGAACGGCGCCGCGGTCCTCGGCGTCACCTCCAAGGGCAACTCGCCTAAGATCCCGTCCTTTGAGAAGGCGCTCGAGCAGGCCGCCGCCGCGCACAACGGGCTCCCCATCCCGCCGCGCGACCCCTTCTACACCAAGTACGACGAGCGCGTGTTCGACGCCATGAACGGCGTCAAGGTCTTCGACGTCCGCGGCGTCTCCAAGACAGAGGCCCGCGCCCTCATGGAGTACTGGGCCGCCAGCGGCATCCTTCGCATGCGCGTCGACGAGCACAACGTCAGCGAGAAGTACACCCTCTCCGGCAACGGCGTACTGGGCGAGATGGAACGCGTTGCGCTTTTCGATGTCAGGATGTCGATGTAAAAGTACTGGTCCTAGATAAAAGAGCTTCTTTTACGGCATCTACGGCTTGCAAGGTCGAGGCTTGTAAATTTGTATAAAGATATGAAAAATATATACGTCTACAATGTACCCAATGCGATGAATTCCTGTTTTGAAGTGATGTGTTTTACTTCATGGAGTCCTTGTGGACGGGGCGTATAAACACAATGTTTTGGTATGGTTCGCAATTATAGGTACCTACTGATCCGAACCCAAATCTCACCCCCGGATATGTACCCGGAAATATAGTGAATGTTTCTTCTCGGTTGTCACAATCGACAACGTCAGACTTGGTACGCGAATTTGAAAGACGAGCTCAGAATTAAGACTGATCTTATTGATAAGAGACTATATCATGTCTTGTAACTCATGCTTGTATATTTACCGACGCTAGGGAAAACGCAGGAGTGCTGTTCCTCAAAGTACCTAACAAAGCGCCGAGGTCGAGAGTGTCTATAACAAATATCAGGTATACCGCCAATCAACCTTGCCAATCCATCCCGATATCTTATCCTATACCAATTCCCACTTGGCGAAAATCGCCCAGCTCATACTATACCCATTACCGTTCTTGACTCGGTAGTATTCTTCCTTGGTGACGCCTCTCGCGTCCTTATTATTAAGCGTCGTGAGCGCGTACAGGAAGATGGTCTGCCCAGGAGCCCCTAGGTCTCTCGCGGGGATATCGGTCCACCACCAGAACCCGTCCGTTTCTAGCGGCACCAAGTCCTCTTTCCTGCCGTCTACTCCGTGGATCTTCATAAGAAGTAGATAACTCTTGCCTTTACCGTGTCGCTCAGGAACCCAATGCTCGCAAACCTTAGAAAACTGGAAGCGCACCACCTCGCCGCTATACACTGAGACGTGTTTCTCAGCAGGGCTGAACGTGAACTCCGAAACGCCCTCATCCGTCGCCGTACCGAAGAACTCGGCCTTTTCGCCTTTGGTGGGACCAAGGATGTATTCTTCCCACGTCAAGACACGGCCATCGATTCTAAAGAAATAACGTTCGTCTGAGGGGAAATGCTTCAGCCCGAACAAATCGTTGCTCAAGCAGAACATCTGGGGTTTGAATTGTTTGTGATACTTGTTGTCACCGACGGAACCAGCACCCCAACATGCATCGATTAGGTTCCATTCTCCATTATCTATACACACCGCATTCCATGCGTCTAAATCTTCAAGTTAGTAATTGTAATTGTAATTGACTTGAAACCAACTAGGACTAAATTGTATGGGGTAGATTTCAGATGAAAAAGAAATAAAAATTGAGATTATACGTACGACCAGAGGGATCCCTTGGCGGAGGCGGCTCGCCCCGTCTAAGAGGCTTGTAGCCGTAGCCTTTTCCATGACCACCGACTACGATGCATTGAAGTCCGGCGCGCTGGGCAATGGCCTGGTATACTTCCGCGTAACCCTGGCATACGGCCTTTCCGTGAAATATGGTATCCTCTACATTCCTATGCTGAATGCACTTTCCGAAAAATTCTTCTACGTTATAAGCAATGTTGTGGTGACACCACGTGAAAATGGCTCTCGCCTTGTCGGTCGCTGACGGAAAGGGACCGCAAAGCACATTCGCTAAGTAGCCGACTGGGTCATGTCTTGGAAGCGAATGGTTTGGATATTGCGCGGCTACGTTATCCGGAGCCGAGAAATCTCGACAAATCAGACAGCTCGCGGTTGTACGCGTGGCAACCGCGTCGATTTGATTCAAGGTCGGTCGCGAACTGATAGGAACCGGAGGTGGCGCATCGTCACGAGGCCTCGGGCCAGGCGCGCTAGGTCTCCTGCCTGAATCGAATGTCGTACTTGGGCGCACAAACGCAGAGGGCGGCGGTGGAAGACGGCGAGGATTCGCAGAGGGAGTTTCGTCGACTTGCGTATGCGTGGGTTGATTATTTGGTCTAGAGGGTAACCTAGGAGACTGGCCGGGTCGCGATTGGGGAACTACCGGAGCAGATCGTACTGAGAGCAGAGGTGCTTTGACAACTTCGGTGGCCTCCCTTTCTGCAGCCTCCCTAGCTGCTTGCGCTTCCCTCTCTTTTCTCGAGGGCGGAAGAGGCGGGAGTTTAGCAACGTCTAGCGTCGGGGCGAGGACTCGTCTTCCGGATTGTGTCGTTTCGCTAGGAGCTGTACTCGTTCTAGATATAGGGTTTAACGAAAGATTCGAAATACTCGAAATGTGAGAAACTTCAGACGAGTTGGAGCCTCTCCTGCTACGCAATTGTTGAGCCGACGGCCTACGGGTTGGTAACGCTGGTGAGGGCTGAGCGGAGTTCTTCCGGGTTGGGAGCGGTGGTGGCGCATCGCGGCCAGGTAGGATAGGGGGCGATTTGACGGTCGATTCGGACGTGTTGGTTCGTTGTGGTAGACTTGGTGGGTTAGGTTTCTGCGGCCGGGCAGGTAGATTAGGTGTTGGTGGAGGAATGGATTTATTCGCACTGGGCGCTGGTGCCTGGGACGAGGGTTTGCCAGCACCAGGAGGCGGAGGTGGAGGCCGTCTCCCAGAAGAAGGAGGAGTAGTGAAGTTCTTCTGTTGATTTAAGGCTGCAATACGATCAGCGAGGGAATTGAATTTAGGCTCCTCGACGTCAGCCATGTCGAGGATAAAAAGCCGGAGTATATGTTGGGGTTGTTGTACGCGAACTGTTACGGCAGAAAAGTTCCGGTCATGTAAGCGCGTGAAAAATAAATTGGCAACGTCGCTAATACATTAACAAGACAACACTGGTAGAAAGATCGAATTCGAAGATAAAAATGAGAGGCTGCTTAAATCGAAACCAGCCGTATAGAAAAAAACAAAAGGGAAAAAAACTGCTAATGTAGATTTAATCCAATAAATGGAAAGAAAGTGACATTGTTGATGATATGGTTTTGGGGTGATTTTTAGGTGGTTTGATGGCGATTGATAACCTGGAATTGACAATTGATAATAGTGGAAGGCGGAGCGTTTAGAGCGTTAGCACAGCCCAGCTAAAGCGGGGAACGACGATCCTTCCGCCCCTCGCTCTTCTAAATTCTAACTTGACCAAGAAGCGATGAAACGGGAAGCCAGGAAGCGACTCTACACCTGAGCTAGCGTGGGACACCCTAGTACGATAATAGACTTTACTGTATTGCTAGGGTTCCCAAGCGATCGGGAACGTTAAATCTCATAAGTCAAAGTTCTCGGTTTTAATGTTTCGAGATAGTTCACATTAAAGAATATGGCAGACAATAAATACATATGCTTTCTGTATAGTCACCTAACCCGACATTGTCAAAGTGTACAGCATATGAGAGGCATACGATGGGATCAAACTGATTATAGCTTAGAGGAGGAAGAAACGGAGATGTAGGGACCTATGAACCTAAATATAAATGCTGAAACCTCGACCATGAAGTGTCATTAGAATTCCAGAATATTATATTGTTTTTCCAAAGATGATCTGGTACGATATGGGGATTCTGGAAACCTTCGCTCACAACTTCTCGTTTAGGAATAGTTCATACCAATGAATTAACACATGTATGACATCCAAACGACTTGCATGCAATTGCGTACATTAGAACCGTTTCTCCGCCCGCCGATAGTTACTAATTGCTGTGGGCTTCCAATCATGAGTAACGAATAAACAGGAAACACAGTCATCTCAATCTTATTTGGGGAGTCTTGATATTATTACTAGTTCGATATAAATATTCTAATACCGATGCGCGGGATCTTATACACTAGTTTCGGCATGGCTTGTTGTTAATTATCAGACGAACATGTCCAAAAACACCCTTACCTGTCTATCTCACCAAATTTCAATCTCGCCAGATTCATTCCTGACCTTGACTTTGGACATTGAACGTTGGATATTCGCAGGACGGGACCTAATAGTAAAACCCAGGTTTCTCTTCTCAATTTGATTTGATTTGCATACAACCTCGAGTCTTCCCCCTTGCCGTTGACCAATCAGGTCTAGATACTCACCCGTGGAACCGGCAAGTTTCTCCGTCCGTACCTGCCTCCCCGTCCGCCCGTTGACCCGTGTACTTGGTGGGGTTTATATTTACCTAGTGCGTATTAATACACGTTCTAACATGTGCCTTTTTTAGTGCGGGTTAGCTGGGTCTAGTAATCGTCACCTTACCTCTTACGTACCTGCCTCCTCAGCCTACCCACCTTACTAACTGTTAAACGTCTATTATCCTTCATCCCTGCATACTTCATAAACCAGCTTCTTCTACTAGTAAACCCCCCATCTTCTTCTTCAAAGGCGTCGGACTCATTCCCAAATCAGCATATCTGCATACAGTGAAACATATATCTCGCCATCTCGTCGATAAACTAAATCAGGCGCGATACATGTTATATCCTAGATTCGATTCATCCGAACATACAGACCCCTTCGATCCATGCAAAAACTCAATTTCATCCGCTAATCTTGGAACTGTCTCATCGCATCACTGCATCCACAAACGGCTTATGCGACTGCACGGCTTATCGAGATAATTAGGTATAAACATTCAAATTGACAGAACAACTAGCCGAACTAGATACCTTCATCTTGTTTGCCCACTACGGGTACCAAATCTCTAGAGCATCGACCAACCACTACGATCTTTGGCCCACCGCATCGTCATGGACATTGAACGAGCCAGTGCTCCGGCTGTCACGCTACGCAAAGTAACCAACGTTCTCGAATTGCCCGATGAGATATTGAAAGAGATATGCGCTAATGTAATTATAACCCTTGCTTCATAGTACATTGTCTTTATAAATCCACTGGCTAACGAACCTCTCGCAGCTTGTTCAATCCGACTTGATCTGCGTTTCTCTCGTCTGTCGGCGCTTTCGAGACTTCGCCGCCGCACAGCTATATCGCAATTTCCACATCGTATTTCCTGACGAGGATGACCCATTCTTCGATTCCCCAATAGATGGCCTCGCCGGTGGCCTATCCACCTTTGCCACCAGCGACTACAACTATGCACAATATCTAAGGGAAATCTCTCTCGACACGCTCAGTGTAGGTGACAGGGCTGAGGCCGCCTATAAGCCGTATCTTGCCAATGTCTCGTGTGGAAAGTTTCTAAACACACTCCTACTTCTCACTCTGCGTAAGGCTCAGTCGCTGGATGCCTTCCGATGGAACATCCGAGTCGAGTTGAGCAGACCTGTCTACAAACAGCTCCACCAAATCAAGACTTTGAGACATCTTCATCTTCGCTTACAAGCAGGCCCCTCGATTTACGAAGTTCCTCCCCCTCTTCCTTACCCCAGCTTCCCATATTCCGAGTACGGGGCAGTACCGTCGCAAGTGTGGACAGCGCCTAGCAACGGTATTGCTAGCAGCACAATCTACGGTCCCCCTCCCACGCTGGCATCTACGTCTCCAGTCTTTAAATCTACCTGGAAAAGTAGGGCCTCCAAGAAGGTGCCCGAGATCTCAGAGCCGCCCACAATTTCGGGATTCAGGGATCTAGAAAGTCTTAGTGTGCTTGATATCGATAGCCTCGACGTTATCCCGGAGATTCAAACTTGCGTGCGCAATTCTTCTGCAACACTACGGAAATTGAAACTTTCTTTCTCACATTCTCTCGCACTGCAAGCAAGAAAACCATCTCCTGACGCTGAACTTGACGAATCTGAGGATGACGAATTTCAAGTCGTCCCTCTAGTAACAGCCAACTACGATAGCAGTGGGCCAGCAAAAGCCTTTCGAGCGCAAGAAGAAAAAAAGGCTCAGGAGTTGGTGTTAGGTCGTATATTTGACCTAGACCACTCACAGGTAAAAAACGCGAGCCCGGCTACAGAAGGCAGGAAAGAAGAGGCCCAAGAAGAGAAATCTACGCCTTCTGAGCGCGACCGCTTTGTTGATGGCGTCAACAAAGTCTTCCAACGTATTGCCGATCACGTGAACGGTACGAGTGAATTCACCTACGCTGATCAGGTAGATGCCTTAGAGACTATTACTGCAGCCGCAACAAAATATGTGGAATGGACAGAAAAGAAAGAGAAGGATGATGCTCCTACACAGGTCCAGACTACGGACGATAAGCCAAGCTCGTCTGCTGGCAGTGCAGAGCAGCTGCAGCCTCTCGAAAGTGAATCGAAAGATCGTCTGCCCAAGGCGGTGTCCTTTGATGCGCCATATGACGTTGACCCCGATGATATTGATGTGACAGTTCCTGAAGAGCAGCTTGGCGTTGAGCTACAGCCAGCTAATGACATAATTATGGCGGATGCGCCACTGCCCAAGGAATTAAGCAGTTCGGTTGATGTGAGTGCTCTTTGGCCTTATAAAATTACTGTTGTATTACTTAATGAACAAAATACTAATGCTTCAGTGAAAAAAAGACCCATAACCTAGAACCCAAAGATATCAATGAACAACCTGTTTCGATCACCGAAAAGCAAGAGAAGCTACTCTCTAAGCCTAAGGCCGTGGATGAGAAAGAGAAGCGGGCTTATGACGCCAATCAGTATGCACGAGACACTAGAGGCATCGGCCTCCACTCTCTCAGCATTCATCTTATACCGATCAAGGCTTCGGTCCTAGCGAAGGCTATAGATCTCCGGACATTAACTCGAGTCACCTTGTTGAATGTTGGTGAACAGAAAAGATTCTGGGCACTATTGATCAAAGAAAACAGGCTGAAACCCCTTCCCTTACGTAAGGTCTTTACCGATGATGTTGGCCTCCAATTCCTTCAACTGGTTTCGGAACTTGAATGTGTCAAGGAGGTACTCATGCTTCAGCGATCACCTAAATACAAGCCGGAAAGCTTCGCGTCAAATCCAGGGACGAACATTGAGCAGATTCGCAAGTTCGTCTTGAAAAAGCGTACGTCTGTCTTGAAATTTTCTATCAAGTTTCTCATGCTTACTATATTTTTTTTTCATAGATATGCATAATATCAAACGTCTCATGATCAAGAACCAAGCCGATAACTCGTGGGATCTCAACGAAAAAGCGGTACAGCTCATTTGCAGACGAGGGAAAGCGCTGGAAGAGCTGGCTGTCATCATGGGAATGAATTCAATTGTAAGTATTTTCCCCTACGTCCGTCGACGATTATTGTGGGTATATACTAGTTGAATGGTACTAACAGCATTCAGCACATCTTTCTCCAAAACATAGCTGGCCTGGTGAACCTGCGGGCATTGCAACTTGTTTCGTTCAGAACGGAAGACACATGTCTTTCTGTCATGCGCGAGACACGCCGTTTCATAATTGATGCTGTCTCGCATCACCCGGAATTAAAGCTAGAATGGCTGGCGTTAGGCGATGATGAGAGAGTTGTAAGAGTTGTTCGAAAGTCGGTCGCGCCAAAGCAACCAAAAGTCACAACCAAGGGAAAGCAACCCGCCACGCACCAAGCGGGCTTCAACACGAGTGGACCTTTTCCAGTGGCACCCACAGAATGGGATGACGTAAGCGAAAGTGAAGACGATGAAGATCAGCAAACGCCTATACAAAGGCTAGAATTAAACGAAGGCTATTCGTTTTATGATATATATGGTGTTCGGATATTCAAGAAAGAGGTCGCGAATGGACGTCTATAATTATGCCTCACGAAGTGCTCGGGGTCCCCGGGAATCGGGACGGGAGGGAAAGAATTTTAGTGAGGTGCAGACGGTTGATTATTTTCACTGGCAAAATACCCCTTTCTATTTATTTGTACGAAGACGGCGTTAGTGGGAAACATAATCCTACTCATCTGAGCGGATAGTGGAGGGATTTCGGCCATTTCTCTCGGGCTGTGTCGCAGTTAGTCACCGCGGAAATAGGAAACGAATCGAGTTTGTTTTCGTAACATGCAATGACTTTTATGTCTACGTAGATCTTTTTGGGAAATTTTCTCATTATTGTTTTTCTTTGAGGCTAAAGTTTATATGTCCACTTCGCCAGACTCCATCTCCCACTGCGGTAACATCTCGTCGAAACACTCCAGCGGCGTTTCCCACGTGCTCATCGTCGGTGGTTGGCTGCTGGTGAAGCCGTACGTTGCGGCGCTGGGCTCGAGGGCGAGGAAGAAGTCGAGGAGTCGGCGCCAGTCGGATCGGGATATGCGCGGTGAGACACCATTCGCATTAGTACTACCGCCACCACCACCATCACTTGTTATCCTACCCCCGCTCGAATGAGGCGGAAAATGCGCGAGCTCGGAGTCCGGAGGCAAGGCTCTGATGATCTGTAGCCCGTTCGCGACGTGCGCTAGAGCCGCGGCCTCGCTGCCGCGCGAGGTCTCGATGCACACGAAGACTAGGCAGCAGATCAGCGTTATCTCGACGCTCTCGGGGGGCGAGCCAGGTTGTACGTGTTGTTGGAGGTGGTAGATGGAGAGGTTGTACTGCTGGATCATGAAGAGCTCGAGTTGGTCTACGCACGCGCTGCTGCTGCTGCTGCTGCTAGTATCTTCGGGCGGGGGTGTCGAGATGTAGGACGATTGCTGGTGATGAGAATGAGGATGGTGGTGGCGTTCTTGCAGTGTACTCGTAATCTCCGGACTTTCCCTCCCCGCCACCGCCACATTGTCTATCGCCGCCGTTCTCATCCTCGCACCTGGCCCCCCTGTTACTTGTCTACCCTGGACTTGTGTCTGAGCCTGTTCCTGCTGCAACTGCGCGCTCTGGTGCGCGGCGCCCAGCGCGATCAGCGCGTGCCGCACCGCTGCGTCCGATTGCCCGACGAGAGGAACTAGGCGTCGCCAGAACCCGGCTCCTAGGCTGCTTGCGTGCATGGCTAACCCGGCCTCGGCCGCGCGCCGGAACCGGTGGAAGAACTGCCGCTCCTGCTCCGTGCCCTCGATGTCGGCGGCTAGCGGCCGCAGGTTCCTCTGCGCGGAGGCTGCTGCGAGGCCGGTGTGCCGGTACGGGTCCCGCGGGAGGTTATTCGGGGTTAGCGGGTTCCCTAGCACGAAGGGGGGTGTGCTGGAGGAGGATGTCGAGGGCGCTGAGGATGGCGATCTCTTGGGACGCGGCGGCGCGGCGCCCCCGTACCCGTCGCATTTACGGCCTGTACTGGTGCACCTCGTGCATGCTGGTTTGGTCTCGTCGCATTTTACGCGTCGTATCCTAGTTCGTAGAAAATATGCTGTTAGCCCTGAATAATATCTTAGGACCCTAAGAGTGGGCGAAGGGCGATGGTTTTGGTGCGTGATCTCAGGCTGGGATGAGGCTATGAAAAAGGGGCTACACTAGAGCCCCATTTCGCGACATGACAACAAATACGGATATGAATCTCACATACTTGCTACATGGACATAATTAGTTTTGGAGGATAGACGATCCCTTTTTTCTATTGATAGACTCACCAAGTAATACACCCCGTTCGAACCTTGGGTCGGCTTGCCCTTTTGCGCTTCGGCGCGGTTGTGGAAGAGGAAGGGCTTTCACAGCCTGATATTGCCGGGTCGATCATATCGTCGATTGCGAACGTCGGTCCCGTCATCCATTCTTGTTTCTTCATATGGACCGTCGTCAGCGACTGCTTATGGGAGATCAAATGACGTGGATGGTGATACGTTGATCTGTGGTTGTACGAGATTTCTTTATTGTTTTCCCTAAGTTGGAGAGCGTCGATCTTTGGTGTCGTAATTCTAAATGCTCCTCGGATGTATCATATGTCATATAGGTACGTTACGCCTAACTTTGAGGGACAAGGCGAACACGAGCGCCTCGTCATATTTGTTATACGTATGACCGCATTATACAGGCCTCCTTCAATATTGCCATCGAGTGGAACGATCTTACTCGCGGATGTATGAAGTCCCCATACTACTACCTATCATAATCTGATGATACGCATCGCGTATTGCGTCCCGCAGGCGAGAGTGCCGAGCTATCCCCATGTCTTACTCGGCCCTGCCCCGTGCGCCGATCGTCTATCTGCCCCTTTCCCCTGGGACTGGAGACGCTTGAGGGATTAAAGAAACTAGGAATCTTCTTCCTATACGGAAAATAGCCTTTCAGTTAGGACACTGAGCTTATTTTAGTCGGGGTTTCGCCTAGATAAGTAAGGCGGTCCTTTGTGAGATTAAGCTGGCACCATAATGTGTGTCTACTGCGATGATGGCCGCCTAGGCTGGCCTGCCTCGAATGGTAAGGTAACATACGGGTCCCATCCTGACTAAGTACGTCGGGGTCTGAGCCGGCGGGATTAATGTTGCTGTTCCAATTTTATCTCCAGATTTACCAAGCATTCGGCTACAGGGCTGCATTAGGTGTGTGTTCTAATGGCGAGGGGAAGCTTGACAGCTTTGACAGGTTGTAGTTTGGCAACCCCTGTTAATCTTATGCCGCGGTAGGCCCATAATGATATTCTTCTAGAGTAGGTACATGATAGCTTATGTATTAGGACTAAGGCATGGAAATCGGCTAATGGAGACAGATTTTAAAGCTGTCTAGGTGGAGTAAGAGGGAATATAGTATTGCGGTGTAGGCTGGGTAAGCTCTTGAATTCCTTTCCTGGGTTCGCTTGAGCATGCAGTAAAATATAATAGGAAAACGGTATTCTAACCCTGTTTTAGATACGGGGCTTCATACCTATGTATGAGTATATTGACAGGACCTTGTCCAACGCCCTTGTTCGCTCGCCACTACTACTTGCTACCCATTAACTTATTCAGCACTAGAAGCCGTGGTAGAGACTCCAAGTTGACGACAGAGGCGATGGCGCTAAACAGGTATTTTACCTCGGAGAAATAGACACCACTGGTATACGATTCCAGATAATATCGTATTTAAAGACATTACCCCCACATCATCATGCTTAGTTCCCGGCAAACTTGTCTTAAAGCTTCTAGAAGAAACAGGCGGGGCGTGTAGAGCAGCCAAGGAAAACCCAATTGATCCGCCTTGAGCTTCAGCTGGTTATTGTTGCTAGGATTAACGAAGGAATATTCGGTGGGGGAATCTATAATACAAAGAAAGTAATTGCTAGTCAAAATAATGCTAAATCCTTCTGATGGGACCCTATCATGAATGACCACAGCTAGTATCAGGTTATTCCCTAAGTAATATGATTCTACAGATCCGACCCGAGATAGACCTCCAATATGTTTCTCTGACAGTCAGCATATTATGATGAGTGGCTGACAACAGCATTTGCATTTCGATCAGCAACCCTTGGACAAGCAAGAACCCCCCACATCAGCTCATACCAGACATAGAAAAAACATGGGAAACCAGGACAAGGTCAACTCGTAGAAGATTGGCTGATGGGGGATAAAACGGAGGTTGATCTTGGAAATCGAAGTTGAAGGGAGCTATGCCAATTTTATTGTTAGAACTTCCCTAACCTAGGTAGGTACCTATGCAAGGCTCGATATAAAAATGTGGTCTATTATAATACTAGTTCCCGAGGGGAATAGAGTATGAAATAGAGTGTCATAAACAGGATAGTGATATCGACTGTATTTATGACAACACGAGATGTTCACTAATCATTTATGATCACAAAAGAACAGCGCAGAAACTTGAGCGGTATGTGAGATTGTGAGTATGGAGATTCCAGAAGAGAATGTTGTTGCGCCAGTAAAGGCTGCGCCAAGACCTTGAAGTCTTTACTAAGCATCAATAACCACCATTTATTAATAGATTTGACTTTTTTCACCGTTACACCGGACAGGGGTCAGTTTACAGTGTGTAAATCTAAGACACGTGCATCAATAAGCTTATGTAGAGACCCATTTTGTACTACACACCTGCACACCAAATGTATTCGTTCTTTCTACTCTAATTTGATTAAATATTATTATATTATGTACAAAATAATAGTATGTACATACTTCTTGGCAGTATAGTATCCAGGTAAATCGTTTGCCTGTTTCCATCTAGCCCAAGATGATCCTGATTGGAGATGTTGATTAATCTAGATCCTATGGCATATGCAATCCTCTCCATATACCCGTAATTACAATATACCTAACCTACAACTTTCCAAACTTAGAGAATCATTGCCGGAATGATTCTGTGCCGCACCACTGTCACCAGACCCAATCTCGGTATGAATGAGACTCTTAAAGCTTAATCTGACGTGTGGGCGATTGATTTATCGATATCGATAGGCTTAGGCGTGGAGGAGGTTGTGGATGGGTCTTTGCCCACTTCATTGGATATCCGGACATCTTTTTCTAGCTCCCTTTCGAGCTGAACGGAATGTCGTTCTACCTTCTCCGGAGTTTCCGTTGAGTGGCCTATAGCTGATGTTTTCTGTTCGCCTACGGTAGTTGAATTTTCTTCCTTCATTTCTCCCGGTGGATTTGCCTTCGGTCCGGTCTTCTTGATGTTTTTCCATTCCATAAAGAACGCTGCTACAAAGGCGACAAGTGCCACCCCCATACCACAGAGGAATACTCGGGAAAGGGCATCGTTGTAGAGCTTCCTAACGGCAGGTCGAGACGAAGGCGGAACGCTTTCTACAAGATCTGTGGCTCCGGTGTTGGTGATCTGCTCGGGGCTCAGCCCGGGGACTTCTGATACGTGCTGAACCATATAACTACTCAAGAGATTCTGGCCAACTGATGTGAAAACAGCTCCTCCCAATTGCTGCACGAAAAACATAATGGCGATTCCAGTTGGAATATCTGGCTTAGGAAGGACTGCCTGGGCCGAAAGACCGGCCGACTGCATTCCCATACCTAAACCAAAACCAACGAGGAACTGGAATCCGATCCAATGTGAAGAACTCGTGTCGACTTTGAAGGTGCTTAATAAGCCTAGCCCTACGGACATGATAGTCGGACAAGCTATCATAGATGGCACGTAGTACCCGAGTTTCTGTGTCAAGCCCCCATTTACGAAGCTAGCCACAACAAGACTGAGTACGAGAGGTAGTGTATCAATACCAGATTGCACCGCGTTGACACCTTTCACAACCTGGACTGTATTCTTTGTGTAAGCCTGTGACATGATACAATGTGCAACGGAGGGAGCTGGGGTATTCCAGCTAAGAATATACTTACACCACAGGGGAATATAGTAGACAGTCATTAGCATTGCGCCAGCAACAGCAAGCATGAATACAGTCGCGGCTGCGATACTGCGCTGAGAAATGATCCTCACCGGAACCGTCGCAGTATCAGGCATGAATACCTGGACACACGCGAAGACGATGAAAAGAACCGCGAAGAGCACAAGCAAAAGGATTATGCGCCAACTACCCCACGCGTACGTCGATCCACCCCATTGCAACGCGAGCAAGAGACAGACGATACTCGGGACGAAGAAGAAGGTCCCGAGAGGATCTAATCGAGTGAAATGTTCCCAGAAAGGCGCCGGTACTGGTGGTTTGTTCGGAAGGTTTACTATCGAAAGGCACAAGAAAGCGACTGCGCCAATAGGAAGGTTGATATAGAAACACCATCTGAATGCGACGACGTTAGTTTGCTAAACTCAAGGGAGCGAGTCGCCAAGATTTACCTCCAAGTGACGTGAGCAGTAAAAGCACCTCCGACGAGAGGACCCATGACCGAGCTGACTCCGAATACAGTCCCAAAAATACCCTGAAACATCGGTCTTTTTCGGAGCGGCACCAAAGGAATCATAATGATCATAACACCCGAGAAGATACCCGCACTGCCGAGACCGGCGATGGCACGGCCGAGAATGAAGGCGATCGAGTTTGGAGCCGCACCACAAATGACGGAACCAATTTCGAATAGTGCGACCGCGATTAGGAATACCCTAGTTGGTGAGAACACAGTTAGTTTGGTGTTATGTTGTACGTAACTTGCTAACGAATAATATCCCAGACATACCTCTTTACCTCATAAAACTTGTAAATTCTGCCAAACACAAGTTGAGATGCCGCCGTTGTTAATTGGTAGGCCGAGCCATACCAACCTATATCCCCCAGACTATGAAAATCTTGTGTTATCTGGGGGATGGCGGTACTGATGATGGTTCGGTCGAGGGCTACTAGAAACAGAGCTAGGTATATACTCAGCATAACAGACCAAAACTTAAGAGTCTTTGGCTGGAAGTTTCTTTCCGCCTCATCAAGTTCTGGTGGTGGTGCCTGAGCTTCCTTTTCCACATCGTCTGGCATCGTGTTTGCTGGAGGGCCACCCGTCTCGGATGTCCTCCGCGACGACTCAGCCATTGGGTTAATGGTGTGGGATATGGGACGAAAGTGGTAACAAAGATGGATGGATTGGAGATACGATACGAGAGAGAGAAAGAAACCAATCGGGAAAAGTCAAAGCCAAGAGTGTTATCCCTTCTCTTTCATGCGGTCATAGAGTTCTCCAAAGTTTGTTACCAGGGATGAGGAGTATATATTGACTTGAAGCGTTGCTAGAGTTACAAGCTACTATGTACTATGCAGTATCACACGGACACATTCTATCATATACATACCTACTTTATAGATATAAGCGAAATCTTGCATTGGTAGCCCTGGACTTCTTCGACGTTCTACGCCATGCCTAGCTCGACAGGTAGATAACGCGTTACGTTGAGTCATCTATGGACACAATAGAACCGTACCACTTAAAAAAATGCAAATTTTATGTGTACTAGAGTCTTTGGCTGGGTCGGTAGAGAAGTTGGGGAGCCCCGACACCATAGAAACGGGTATAAAGTCGGACACGACACGACTTTGAGATGACCGACGCCCTTTTAAACTCCGATTAGGGGTAGGGGGGGATATGTATCACGTGATACCACCTGCTGGGGCACGCTTGGGCTAGAATAGGGTTAGCCGGGTTTTTTGAGTCGTTTTGTTCGTTTTGGGTCGGACTTTACTGGTTTTGATGGAAGGAAGCGCTACTTTTTGGTTGTGTAATATGGAGCAAAAGCAAGTTACACTGTTACAGGAAGTTACAAGTTGGAAAGTATCCTCGGTAATCCACTTGGCTTTAAAGACAAGGATCCGCAAGGTTTTGTCTCGGGACCGAACCTCACTCTTTCATCGCCGAAGATAACAAAGATAGACTCAAATCCGCAACCGACCAACACCTTTCAATTCCGCCAAAACTCGTCTTCGACTCTTGATAGGATAGATCACAGATCTGTCCAGCCTTGTCGGTGGTCGGAATCTAGGGAGCCTACGAGGCCACGCATTCGAATTGAATCATCTGAGCCCAACTGTCGATGATTCGACGATTCAATTGAGAAGAAAGGACCCTAAAGACCCTAAGGGCCCTAAGAATCCTAACGAACCCTGTCGGTGATTGATCATTGCCTGATGCCGACGTCTATCTGGGACCATCCTCAAAGTTGATGTGATGATGCATGGGTTGCATGAGTTGCATTGAATGGCATGAGAAGGATGCCGACATTTTATCAAAAATTTTATCTCCCTTCAGCCCCCTTCAGTCGCCGGTCCAGAGTCGCCACTTTTGTCTTTCAAAAGGTAATTGTCTTACTACATTAACTACATTTACTTAGGTTACCCCTACACATCATCTACATTAATACATTATACACACTACCTTACATTGCCTTACATTATACACATACACTATACATACTATACATACTATACATACATACATGGACATTATACTACACAAACAATCCTAGTTCCCAAATTGTCCCTGATCGTCAATCGATCCCCGCCTCAATCCTGTTGCTCTATCTTTGTCTAGGACTCTAGGTACCCACTACCTATTACACCTATTACCTATCCACGCAATTGTAGGGTCATTGAGGTCGATTGTTTGTGTAACAATAGCTACAATCTTGGCGGGAAATCGCTTTCTTGAGTCGCCAGGGGAAAAAGAGGAAGGCGATGAATGGGGAAACGTTGAATTTTAGGTACTCCAGTACTCCTTGTTCGAGTCCAAGACCCAGACCAAATCCAGGAAATCCCAAGTCCCTAAGTTCGAGCGAACATTCGAACATTGAACAGTTTCATTGACTGGAACCATTATTTCCAATTTTGAAATCTAACCATCAACCATTAACCATTAACCATAAACACCAACATTTAATATTGATATTGACATTAGCATTGAACCAATTCATGATCCAATACTCCGTCAATATCAATCTATTCGAAACAACTATACATACGCACACGCCTTGGGCTCGTTCGCCTTATTATAAGCTTTTTAAGACTTTAAGACCACTAGGTCGTGAGTTCGGCTGTAACAAGAATACGCAACTTACGCCACCTACATATCCCATTCCCTTTTGATTTGACCTGCATATTCTTTTCCCCTCTTCGAAATCCAAGTCCGAATGGCTTGATGGGACGGTCTGACCCGACCCTACCTGTCCTCCCCCCCTAACCCCCCCATATTCAGCTGTGAATTTTTTTTCCAAAGCGTCACAGCAGCCAAAAATCCTGCACAAGCCCGCTTACAAGACTCAAATTATCCCAAACTGTCCCAAATTGTTCGTAACTTTTCTGTCGCCGAGTCCCACTCGGTCCCGAAATTCTCGCATCAAACACCATCATTCTCGCTCCAGCTTGCCAATCAACTCCGCACCCGGTATCAGAGCTTCTCGTCTCATGTAGAACAGAGTCGCCTCCGTTTCCTAGTTGAGCCTGATTGATCGCTAGTCCGTCGGCAAGTATCTGCACGCCAGCCGCTAGCGGTGTAAGAACCCGTCCACCCGTCCAGCCCTCGGGACCGACTGATGAAAAACCTCACCATGCCCGCGACCCCAGAATCTCAACTTGGCGAGGGTTCGGCGAATAATGACACCTCGCCGCCAGCCGGCTCCTCGCTTAGCCACACGCCCACCAATCCAGATTCCTCCATGGTCAAGGTCACAAGAGGTCATAGCTGCGTCTTATGCCAACAGCGCAAGGTCCGATGCGACAAGAGCAAGCCATGCTCCAATTGCGTAAAGGCCGGCGTCGAGTGCCGTGTCGTACCACCTCAACCTCCTCGGCGGCGCAAGAAGCGCATCCCCGAACGAGACCTAGTCGAGCGCTTACGGAAGTATGAAGCTCTCCTAACCCAAAACGGCATCGAGTTCGACTCGTTGGGTCCGGATGTCAAGATTGTGGATCCCGGCTCGGTCGAGGACGGTGACGAGCTAGAGCCGGAGTTTATAAGACAGCGAAGCAAGGAGTCTCCAGCTGGTGTCGACCTCAATCTGATCTCATCCCCCGGAGAATCTGCCCATGTTCCCAGGTAAGCGAAGTCCCAAGTCCGGAGGGGAACTCCCATACATTGCCGAAATTCATGCCGAAACTGACACCGAACTTCACAGGACTTTCAAATGGTTTCCTTTCCAGAGGGAGGCTAGTAGCCACTTATCCCCCCTCTCATGTCTGTAAATACTAATACCCGCGTAGTATCGAGCAATAGGTGACCCTGTTAGGGATTCGTCCGACGAGGAGGATGTTGGTTCGTCGATTAATCAAGCGTACGACGCCATGTTTGAGACAGCCGACGGCTTTCCTTTCGTAGTCGGCGGCCATTTCGAGCCTGTCACTAGCCAACACCCCTCTGCCATACAAATTTTCCAGTTATGGCAGATCTACCTAAATAATGTTAATCCTCTCCTTAAGCTGACACACACACCAACGCTGCAAGTGCGGATTATCGAGGCCGGCGCGAACCTCGACAAGGTGTCCCGGTCTCTAGAGGCCCTGATGTTTGCCATCTACCTCATGGCAATCACAAGTATAGATGAGGAAGAATGCCAGGCAACGTTCAACGATTCTAGAACGACCTTACTAGCCAAGTATTATTATGCAACTCAACAAGCCCTCCTTAACGCCGGTTTCATGCGTAATCCAGACCTGACCTTGCTTCAGGCATATTTGCTGTACCTCGTAAGAAAAACCCAAACCGTTCATCCGGGGCCCATTTCTAACATATAGTAGATTGGTATTCGTCAATACTCCGACCCTCGGTCACTGTTTTGCTTGACGGGTATAGGCGTACGTCTCGCCCAGCGAATAGGGTTGCATCGCGATGGTGCCCAATTCAATCTGTCTCCGTTTGAGGTAGAAGAAAGAAGGCGGTTGTGGTGGACCCTCGCTGGTTTCGATCGGCGAATTGGAGAGCTCTGCGGTTCTATCATCACTGCGATTTCCAACGGTGCCAACTGCAAGCTGCCGCTTAATATCAACGACGCCGACTTGCATCTGCATGCCAAGGACCCACCACCTCCCCATACCGGCGCGACAGAGATGATGTTCTCTCTCACACGTCTCGAGTTTGCCAAGGCTCCTGGAAACGACAAGATGAGGAGTCAAGTGTCAGAATCGAATCCGCAGGCCATTTCGAGCGTCGCTGACCATCGACTATCAAGTTACTTGGAACGCTTCTCCAGTTACATGGAAGAGACATATCTCAAATACTGCGATCCGAAAGTTCCTCTCCATTATATGACCCTCCTTATGACGCGAGCAAATATCTGCAAACAAAAGATAGTATCAGGTTTCTTTCGTGTTGCGCTTACTGCGCCCGCCCCTTTGCCGTTAGCCGAGAGGGAAGACCTCTTCATCGAAGCAATCAAGATGATCGAATACGATAGCATGATGCAAGCAAAGGAAAGTCTGAAGGGATTCCTCTGGTACACTCATATGCACTTTCCATTCCCGGCATATATATGCCTTCTTACTGACCTGCGCCAACGAACAACTGGGGATCTGTGTGAACGCGCGTGGGAAACTATCTGCGAGCATGCTGATCGGAGGAAGATGACGACTCACATGCGTAGCCCGATGCACCTATCCTTCAGCCCGTTGTTTGTAAAAGCATGGGATGCACGGGAAGCTGCAGAAGCTGCGCTCGGCCGGACCATTGCACCACCTCGTCTTATCACTCACATGAGACAAATCGCAGCTCGATTACCTAAAACGATTAAGAAGAAGACACCGGTGCCAACGCCTTCGCCTAAAATTCCCGTCGTAAGCGGCGCCTACGGCGCGGCACCGCAGACTCCACCAGAGACACAGCAGCAAACCGTTCCAACAACTGTACCTCTGTATCCAGATACCGATTTGTTCGGCGCCGGCATGCCCCAGATAGATATGACCCGGCAGTTTGCGACCGCTTTCCCAGACGTGAACTTTGGCGGAGAAATGGATTGGAATTATCTGCTGCAGGAATATGGCGGCTTTATGGGGGTCGCTCCGACGGGACAAATGAGCGCCTATGCAAATCAGGCGCCGTTACACGACCCCACCCAAACCGCCGTTTGGCAGTAATGACCTACCTACCTACCTAGGTATTTATATGATATTTTTCTTTTGGGTATCGGGGGCCTCATATAAACGTAACGTATAAATGGATGACGATATACTGGACGGCGGTTACATTTCGGTTCTGGACGGTCCAAGACACATACCCAATTTTCTTTACTTGTACATATAGGAAGTGCTGCTCACATGTTTGGATGTTATTTATGAGATGGATATATACTCTGCCCGCCTACGGCGCTAGACGGGCACAAACCTATATAACTAAATATAACGAGACGACTTTCTAGTTAATACTCGACAGTTACCCACGTAGGTACCGCTTTGTGTTGTATTGCCACACCTCGGACCCATCACAATATCGATTCGCCCGGCAAGAGCCCGTTCCTCCACCTCTCGGCCGAGTGCTCATTCGCCCAGGCCAGCACGGCATCGTAATCAACACACTCGTGCGGCGAACCCCATCCGGGCCCGGCCTCCGTCTCCCCCTCCAGATTCACATCCGCCGAGCACATGATGCCCTGGCGCAGGTAATCGAAGCAGTGCGCCGAGTGGTGCGCGACCTCCTCGTCGAGCGGCGCGCCGCCGTACCCCGCCTGGAAGTGCGCGATCACGTAGGACAGGCAGTGCAGCTGGTGGTAGACGGACAGCATGTACGCGGGGCCCTCCGAGGTGCGGTTTATGGATACGGTGAAGGGCGGGGGGAGCGTCGGGTAGGAGGCGTAGGTCGGTAGGTGGACGTACCCGCGCGCGTCGGCGCTTAGGGGGATCCAGTTGTGTAGGGTGCGCAGGGTCGCGTGGGTGTCGAAGAGCATGTTTTCTTCGACGTAGTGGGGGTTCGGGAGGAAGGTGTAGGTTTTGCGGGGGACTGGGGGGCGGGTTGTTAGGACCTGACTATGGATGCTAGATGGATGGTTTAGATGGAAGGGCATGGGTGGGTAGATGACGCACATTTCGGTACTGGTGTTGTTGTCCGTCGCTCGGAGACTCGCTCGTGGATTAGGTTCGCGAGCAGGACGAATAGCGCGGCGGCCATCGCGATCTCGAGGATCAACCGCAGGTGCCGGGTCGTTCGACGGGGGCGCCGCTCGCGGGGCCATGGCGCGTCGTCGTGGAGGGGTATCTGTTCGAGGAACGCCTGTTCCTCTCCTTCTGCGTTGCGCTCTTCTTGCTTCATGTGGTTCATGATGAGGATAGCGCTCGACGCGGTCTACATGTTATAATCCAAATGGTAAAAAGAAAAGACACGACAAAAGCATTATAGAGGAAGACAATTAGAGGTTATGGGTTGTGGTGTCGCCAAGAACATATTAGGCAGAGTGGGATCGCGCTCGAAATGGAGGGGTCGCACTGCTTCCGTTCCTGATTGGGATAGGTGGCAGACTATGCGACGAGTAGGAAATATCGCCAGAGTAATTGCCGGTGTTAGACCTCAGCTAGGTAAGTAGAATATAATCGAATCACTGATTTATGCATGATTAGGACGAACAGGTTACTGAGGAATGAAGATTGGAGGAGTTAACGTGGTGTATTGGTGACAGAGTGGATGTTCTCTTGTCAGTTGATGCAGTTTATTACTGCGATGCATCTTGAAGGTTAAAGCTTCTCGTCTAGTGTTATTATACTAGTAATAGTCCCCTTCTCCCCCTACCCGCCTTTCATATCACAATGCTCGATCAACCCTCCGCTCTCACTTCACCCATCCCTCACTCATTCTTCATTCACCCCATATCCCATGATGACCTCATGCTGTGCCTTGATAGTAGGATGTCTTGTACATCTCGTGATGATCTTCGATGTGGCTAATTGTTTGTTGTTTGCCGTAGAACCTCAGAATATAGTAACTCTTGTAGTCTCGATTCTTTGTTGTTTCGAGGGAGTAGCATCGTAAGCATGTCAACGTCGGCATTGACTTGATTGTCGAGAATTCAACAAGCCATGTTGACTAGCAAATCCGACTACTATCCACTACACAACAACAAACCCGATCTCATTTCCCATCCCGTACTGACTCACCCATCATGATACTTTCCTTTCTACATTAAATCACTCTGTTCAGCAAATTGCAGTGTCGTTGACACGCTTGACTGACGAACAGGAGGTGAAGTCGCTGCACAGAAGAGCCATTGGCAATCACGAGGACAGCTGGAGTTCTGTATTGCAAGCTTGTAGAGGTACTGATTTCATATGCAATAGATGAGTGTTCCTAAGACAAGTGAGATATGGGGAGAATTGCCGTGAAGTGGAGGAGTGGGATTGCTGTCGCAAAGACAAGTGAATAGGTTTGTTGGTGGGGTGGTGGGGTAGTGACTACGAAGGGAAAATGGGAATGTTTAGTTACGAAGACAATTATTAGCATACAATTGATGGGATAGGACTTACTAGTTTGGACCAAGTCTATTAGGGTTGTTCCTCTTGTGGTGTTGCTCGGTAGCAAGGAATGAATTGGCTATTCTAGTTACCATCGTGGTTGACTAACTAGGCCATGTGCTCAGGTGCTTTACACATTTGTGTGAAAGCTCTAGGAGAAACATATGTTAGTTGTCAAGTGTAAAGTAATTAAATGTAAGTGGTGGGTGTCTTACCTTCAACTCGCTAGAGTCGGATATGGAAGTCATGGATGGCTCATGATCGATCATTGTTAGAGTAGTATGGAGTAGACAATGATGAAGTGGATGGTCATGGTTTATGGTATGTTGTCACGGTGGATGATGAGTAGTAAATGATTGTAAGATGTGGAAGTGTTCGTGACTATATAGATTGGGTGGTAGTCATGTTCCTAAGAGTCTTGTGAAGTGGTGACTTGTGGATGATGTGGAATGAAAGAAGAGAGATGGGAGGGGGACACCCCATTGTTATATAGTTTTTCCCCATGGGACACTAGTTGGCTGATTGGGAGTTGACTAGATCAGTAAACAGTAGATATGGCAGTTGCAACGGGTCTGGTGATTGAAGATTGAAGAGAAAAGGAGCAAACAAACCTTATTCCTGAGTCTTATGTTCAATTGACACTGTTACTACCCGCACTAGCCAAATTTTTGATGGGTCGAGACTTCCAAGATTCCTCTTAACTGGCTCTTATAGACATCGGATGACATTTGCCTTCGAAGGTTGATTGTAGTTTCCTCTACTAAATGCTATGCACACTGTATCGCACAGTCTTTGGACTCGTCCTCCAATCACCATACTAGATTTAGCCACGAGGCGGGTGGCCTTGTTGCGAAGAGGTTCCGCACTAGTTCCTACTAGGGAAGTAGCACAGTGCTAGACGCACATACTCAAAACTTCAACCGATATCTTCAATATCTTCAATGCATATGTTTTCTTCGATCCGTGGAATGCATGATACATTTTTTGTCAAAAAAAAATCACTAAAATAAACACAGATTACGGGCTATTCACATAAACACATTGACTGCCCGTCAAATCACCCATGGAATAAACCGCGCAGTATTCGCATGCCAACGTTCCCAAGTAGTCTCAAATTCGGCTCTCAGCATTTGCTCTTCCTGTTTAACTCGCGTCCATATACCAAAGAGAAAGACAAAAACGCCGATGGGGATCGCGACAAGTCCTAGAGTTTGAGAAATAGGATACCACTGCGGTGGAATCCAGCAGCTAAGAGCGCCATCTGTCCTGGCTAACAATGCGACATTGCAAATCGCCGTTATGACGAGCCCTGTATAGCCTGGGTGTTGGCTATAACCATATAAACCCTCAGTCGTCAAAGAGTCGGGCTTGGCGAGAGCAAAGGTAAAATTGTCACCAAGCGAGGCGTATGATATGAGCCGAAGCGGGATTCCAGCGAGGATAATCGATGCCAACGGGATAAGAGTTGCAGGCGACCAAGTGATAAGTTCACGATTCAGTCCATTTTGTGCGCCATAACGAAGAATAGTAGCAGGGATTTCTGGGTGTAGCAATGCGAGGCTAGAGGTATGTGCGGCCAAAAAAGCCAGTGGTGCGAAGGTGACGATTCTGAATCGAAGGCCTGTCAAGTCCAACCGATGTATAGAGTCGTCAATAGGTGCACTTGGGACGATTCTCTGATTAGGGGGAGATAGAGCGATGTAGCTTCCGAAAGTGCTCGCTACCGCCGTCAGTGCTAGCGAGGCTTGTGGAAGAGAGATTGTTGACAACATAGTTGACGCTGACAAGGCGAGGATGAATAGTGCTCGTCAAAGGTATGAGCACACCCGCTATAATACGGCTTCGCGAATATGGATATGAGTTCGTCGGGGATTGTTACATGGTTTTGGTTCTTGGTTTTTGGTTCTGGCCTTTGGCGAGGTGTTAGAGGATCAAAAGTCTACCTGTTATTATAATTTACCTACCTTTATAATTCAAGATTTCATCGATTATCATTCGCTTTAAGACGTATCAAGGAAGATCTAAATTTTTCGTAATGAAGGCGTTTATTTGATTGGCTAGGTAGCCCACCAGTCACCCAAAAGATATAAGACATACTATCCTACAGATTTTATCCTTTTTGACAAACATGAGTTCGGGTGTCCAATACTCAGTGTCTAGTTAGGCGACTGTTCTGATATAGGTATAGAACTTACCTATTCGATGTTTTGACGTCAACAAAGAGGGACATTTAGATAGCCTCTCGGCGGTTTCTCGTGGTAAATCATTTGTTAGGTAAGTACCTATAGAAGTAGTCAGTTGCTTCCCCATGAAAGTTTCATCATACACAAAGGCAATTGCGAGTATTAACAAACATCCATCCCGCTCTTTCCAACGACATGATCATGACCATGAATGCGCCACTATTTCAATCCGAAACTAAACCAATCGTACAATCCCAATTGGTGTAGTGGTCAACATTCAAGATTCTCACTCTTGAGCCCAGGGTTCGATTCCCTGATTGGGAGTATACTTTTTTGACATTGGTGGGTTCCACTAGAGTGCTAGACTTTTTGGTCGTACCCAGGTCATATACCTCATAGATTATCGCCAAGTCGGAAGAGTTAGTTGGAGATTTCATTATGTAGGGGAGCGAGACTCTTCAAAACAACCTACAGACGTATGTATCTATATGGATGACCTTTCAGAAGTGGGGTCAAGGATCACAATCTCGGCCGGAAGGATGATAAAGACTGAAAATAAAGATAATGAGATATTTTGCGGAACGCCGGGCTTCCCCACCTCCTTTTCCCTCAATATACGATGACTAAGGTCGCTTCGCTTATCCGACTTCAAGGACCCATGTTACACAACATCTCGCCATAGATAGATGATTGGTTTAATGCTTCGCGATCATATGACCGCATGGTAGGTGTTGGCTACTTGGGAATTAAGGAACACGGATTTAATCGCCTTGTCATCCCCGACCTCGACTTCTCAAGCGGTACAGATGTCTTGAAGTCAAGGCTGCGCACACTAGCCTGCTGGACCGAGTCCTGGCGAGGGTCAACTACACTGTCACACGGGGACTGGATGCCAAGATACAGTTGGCACCCAGGTCGCATACAGGTCAGGCAGGAATCCTGCAAAGAGGTTATCATCACTTATTATTGGAAGCTGTTGACCAGATGAACAAGATTGAACCAAACCCAACACACTCGTATTCGGGTGATGGGCGTTTAGCATATATATTGTACTTAGATACGTACCAGACTGCACTCATGATCTCAGGCATAAATAGGTCAAGAAGATTCCCACTCTGAGGAGGAGAGGAATCAAGGACCTTAGCACCCTTGAGAATTATTATTGAATTGATACCACATCCAAGCCCTACATAGCCCTTGTCACATACACTATGCGGAACGCCACCGACCAAAATGTCTCAGCCCTAGAAGTGGTCTTGCAGGGATTTTATCTCGTACTTATTTTACTTCGTACATAGAGCGTTCACATACTTACCTAGAAATCTTTCGTTATATGTGACATATGCCAAAGAGTACTTGGCAGGGTATTCTTAAAAAAATTGGCTTAAGGACATCACTCGAAGCTTTCCATCAACTCAGCTGTATTCAACATAACTACGTACCTAATCCTAGTTGTCTGGGCGGCTCCAACGGTATAACTTACAATGCTCCTTATTGGCGGTAATTTAGCCCTCCGAGACATTATGAGGTGGTCATGTCTTGAAAGTAGGTACTGCCTCGAAAATTACGGCTTAGACCTTCAGCCGCAACGAAATTGAAGTGTTAAAATTTGCGAAGCCATGTATTACTATTGGTTTTACTGGCTATCCCATAGAAAGAACTTGCCTCGGCATATATCGGTACTGGCATATATGTAGTCGGAGGCTTCGATCGACTTTTGATCACAGGATCTCGGAAATAAGGTCATCCTAATCTTTGGATTTATGGATGTTCAATTGACTTCAATTGCCTTACCTTAGTAGGTACGAAGTAGGCACCGCATGTGCATTTCTTCACATGTTTCTGATCCACCGTCACTTATCTCCAACTCTAACTCCAACTGAAACCCAACAACTTCATACCAGATCTTTATTCCGATCTGACATAAGATAAATCCCAAAACGGTCAGATGCGGCCTAACAATTCCCGTCGCACAGCGAGGGCGGATCTGGATTGCGTGCACGTGTGTAGAACGTGGCTTGTGCATGCGTGATCCACAGTCTACTAAGATGGATACTGTGAGCTAATATGCATCATTCTGCAACTAGCCGCACTGTGGCGCTCCCGTGCGTAGGAGCTGAAAAAGTAAGGCACGCAATAAATAAACACCGACCTGGCGATCTCGCTAAAAAGCTCCTAAAAATAACGTTCTTTTCTCCTTGTCAGCTTTAGACACATACATAACTTCAGTAAGACTCCGCAAGACATATGTTTGTTTTTTTACATACATAATTACTCATGCAGCTGCCCTAAATTATCATGAGATAATCCGATACGATGTTATTTAGTATTCTGGAAGTCTTCCAGGACTGGCATTCCAATTCGATGGATCTGAGCCCGGAACGGCTTTAGGTAGGTCGATCGCGAGGATCCGACGTATGGCCAAAATAACTCACCCATATGTGCAAACACGGCACTTCATCTCTTACGTATGAAACTGCTAAATGTGTAAGGCCACAATCAGCGGATTTTGCACAATACGGAGTTACTGAAAGGCTGTGGGGTAAAACAACCAAATTTACTTGACGGCGAAAAGATATCTATGCTGGGCCAGATCTTGTCAATCTGCCACTGCCACACTCTTGCAGGTCATCAATTACCTAGCTCGGTAGGCTTCGTCTAGTAAAACACGATGAGACCATGAGACCAAGAGCCCGAAAGATGCGAGCGGTACCTATTCGCGGTATCTGTTCACCAGCGATATGACAGAAAATGTGAGCCATACCGGGCTGTGCAGGGGTCGGGAGATACTCCGTCACCGAGCGTAGCTGAAAGGGTAGGTGCTTAGGAGCGTTAGGACTGCTGTTTGATTGGTTAGATCCCTTACGTTCGCCTTACATAGACCAACGGTGTTGGCCCGGACAATGTACAAAAGGGGGGGTTCCGGCCTTCGACGCTTAGCTGAGTCAAAGTGGCAGTCTCTTCGTAATTATCAAGATCTAGCCGGACAATACTGCTGCAAAAATGAAGGAAGTAATCGCACCCGTCGTGGTTGAGGGCGGATATAAGCCGAAGGTGTTAATCGTCGGCGCTGGTCTTGGTGGTTTGACTCTTGCTCAAGTCTTGCGGAAGAACGGCATCCCGTTCGAGATCTTCGAGAGAGATGAGCACGAGGTAGCCAGGGCCCAAGGATGGTCCCTTACTATGCACAGGTGAGTTCTAATTCTTCAAAGTTTTGTAGCAGACTTGATTCTAAGGCCCCTTTCCAAATATATAGTGTCCTGGATGAGTTGTTCAAGGCGTTCCCAGATGATATGCCCAACTTCAGAGATACCGTCCACCATCTCAACCCTCTCAACCTAGAAACGCAGGTCGTTTTCTATTTCCACAACGACCGCTTGGGCACGGAATGCTCTCCTTCTACGCCAACATTACGGGCCAACCGTCTTTTGCTCCGAAAGTGGTTGGCTACCCACATCAACGTCCAATATGGAAGAGTTGCGAGCCAGGTTGGAAGGGTAGGTGACAAGATGGTTGTCACCTTCAAGAATGGCACCACCGCAACGGGAGACCTTGTCGTGGGTGCCGACGGTGCAAACAGTATTGGTAAGAATCTCCTCCTATTGATATCTCCACAGCAGTTTATCCTCTAACACACCGACAGTGAGAGAACATGTCCTTGGCAAGCCCAACAAGGAAGTTTTAAGAAACGTACCAATCAGCTCAATAACTGGAGAGATCACGCTTAGCGGCGAACTATTTGCCCGTCAACTAGAGATCGCCCATAGCATGGCCATCATACCAATCACTACCGGCGATATGTGGAACAACTTGTTCATGGGTCTAACTAAGATAGCACCGGATGGTCAGTCTGGCGAGTTCTTCTGGGTTGTCTCGTGGCATGACCCCCTCGCTCAACACACCGGTCGCGTTGCTGTCAGCACCCTGCCCCGAGACGAGCGTCTCGAGCTCGCCAAGAAGATGACTGCGCACATGGACCCCAAGTTCCGACGCGTTATCGAAGAAACTACTGCGGCGGGTATTCGGGATATCGGCTGGGTGCCGACCGACTGCCACCTTGATGAGATTCCTCTCGGACGAGCAACACTACTTGGTGATGCCGTTCATCTCATGATGCCATACAAAGCTGAGGGAGGTATCCACGCGATGCGCGACGCGCTTCACTTAGGCAAACTCCTTACCGAACTAGAATCGTCGGATGATGCCGCTCTTCACCGCTTGCTTACTACATTCTATGGAGAGATGTTGCCTCGCGGAGCCGAGGCCGTCGAGCTATCCAGATACTTCCAACACAACTTCAGGAAGGATAAGACAGGCGTCAGGGCTTGGGGACACCCCGTCAGAAGCCTACCGGACGAGAGACTAGAGATCGGGCCTGAAGGTGTACGCAGCGTGTCAAAGGGGATTTGCAAGTTGAACTTGGTGCCTAGCATATAATTGATATCCACTCTGTACTTAATTATTCCCTTGGGTCTTGTATGGTACGGCGGATGGGTAATGGGATGCCTTCATAGAATACCCCAAATAGGGCGAATCAAATTGTATTACACTTTACTACCTAGATTATGTTGATGTTATCCTGATAAATATGTGATCTCCCTATTTCGTGTGACTTAAACTGTAATAGTAAAGTATCACGCCTCATCTAAACCCAACTACCTAGGTAATTGTGTTAATACTCGATAAAGTTCAGGCAATGGAGGTAAATCGAGGTTTAAGTTATGAGGCTTATAAAGGGGCAAACTGAACTCTAGTCTCATACTAAGATGTCAAGATATTCTCTGAATCGCTAGGCAGTGTAGCTTTGGAGATCTTCAGCCATGGCTTAAGAGGCTAACAGTTCGCCTCGATAATAGATCCAAATCCAGCTTTCATCTATTCTAATGTGTATTCTAGGTAATAAAGTTTCTCTAAAGGCTTCTGGAGTTGACGGAGATAGCAATAAAAGATATATAACTACCCGCCCACCAATTGTCATTCCCAACACAGATTCCAAGTTCCATACACACACATCTGCAAACATTCACACAATCTACCAAACAGTTTACAACACTACTCATCCACATATACCAATACAATGCATCTATCAATCGCAGCACTATTCACCGCGGGCCTGGCCTTGGCCTCAGCCGCCCCCATCCCCCTAGAGCAAAACGAGCAAAACGATTTCTTCTCCTTCGACAACACAACAGTCACCATCGAAGACACGGCGAAGATCCCCATCAAGCAGATCAAGTGCACGACCTACGAACTAGCGCCCTTCGACGTGATCGCCGCGCGCGAGAAGCTCGCGTACTGGGGCCTAACGCACAAAGTGCCCGGGCAGTCGATGAAGAAGGCACGCTCGAACGACGTGGTCTGGTACGTGTGCAACTGCAAGTACAACCAGGAGTACAAGCTGGCGATGGACGAGCTGGTCGAGGCGGAGGACGCGCTGTTCAAGCAGTGCGGCGACTGGCGGAGTGGCTGGGTCTGGGATCAGGAGTGGAACAAGTACTACCAGATCCAGGCGAGGGCCTGGGTTCAGCAGCTCCCCACCCCCTACAACTGGTGCCCCCGTAAGTGCGCCTTCGACCAGGTCGCCGTCGAGGTCCAGGACTACGAGACCGCGGCCAACGCGACGCTGGAGGCGAGCGTCAACGCCACCGAGGTTAACTCTACGGCTGGTGCGACCGTCGAGCCCACTGTGAATTTAGCGTTCAACGCTACGTTGAATGCGACAGAATCTTAATAACTACGTTTGTAGTTGACTTTTGGGGGCCGGAAGAATTGGTTCTCAGCGAAAATTCGGACTCGGTCATGGTTACACAATATTAGGGGCAGACAGGAGGGTTTGGCAGAACAGCTCATGGTGCTTTACTATGTTCATCAGCTTCTTGATAATGATCACACTTGCTTAAAAGAAGTCATGTATTCTTAGCAGTTTTCTGGCACTTGTTGATAGAACTTCGTTTCTATCAGGCTATTCTTTCCATGGATTGCCCATCTGGCGCTCGTAAATGACGGGTTGTGCATTCTCCGGGAGAGATGCAGCTTTCAACTTTGAGACTCGGTATCAGGGTTTCTAAATAATATATGAGATTGCCTACGAACAATTCACATCTGAATTGAACATGTGAACCTCAAGCTTTTCTGAAAATGGTCGAATTTGATCTACAAAAATCCCATCCCATCCCCCGGAACGGCCGGAAGGGGGCCTTGAAGCAAGAAGGAATGATTGTGGAGACTATATGTACTACTGATGAGGCACTGCTAAAGAAAATGAAGAGGCGTCGGATAACGTACCTACACGACCAATAGCCAAGGGTAGCGTCACGTATTGTCATAGAGAGGGTGAAGGTTAAGGACTCATTCTCACTCAACAATATTCAACTTGAAAGAGCTATTGATCAGCACATTATGAAAAACTCGGAAAAAGCGAGCCTTGAAGTGAGGAAAGGGATTGGGAATGGGAATGGGAATGACTTCCAACTCCAATTCCAAGATGCTTTTGAAAATGCAGGTTGGTAGGACCTGGTAGGTAGTACAAGTAGGCTGGCAGGCACGTCCAATCAGATATCCAATGGGTCTAATGACTTCCACCTAGGCGCTGTATGTTTCAGGCATATTGAGAATTCTCCATAAATATCCGGCACAGATGAGATCCGAGATTCTACACTGAGGTCCGGAATCCGGATCGAGGGTTTAGAAAGAACGCCTTTTTTTGCAAATTTGAGCCCTTGGCGGGACCACTGTTTATTGAGCTAAACCATTCTAAGGGATTTACCACTGGGATTCTTCAACAACGCATAGTTTTGTTTCTCTTTTACAGCTTCAGAATAATTGATAAAAATAAAAATAAAATCACTGTGAGATTCCTTGTTCTGATGATAGTATATCGGCCAGTTTTGAGCCTTTTTAAGATTTTATGAGAATTATCGTTGTGAAAGACATGCTAGAGCCTCAAACTATAAAAAGTATAGCTCCATAGAAGTAAGTTTAGCTCAATGAGTAGTGGGCCCGCCAAGGGCTCAGATTCCAAAAAAAAAAGCAATCCAAAAGGATGGATGTGGCTAAAATATTCCAAACTTTTAGCCGGGACACTCGTATATTTTCCAGTCATCCTTTCACAACGGCGAATCTCTCGGCCAGAGCGGCTGCCTCGTGTTCATATGTCAGGAACATACAATAATGGCGTCTTGGAAAAAAGCTCATAGTATACGAGGCTATCTAAAAAAAAGTAGCCGCCGTGCTAATTGTACAGACACGGCGTCAATCGCAAACGTCATACCAGGCTTCGTCAGCGCTACTTCGGATCCTCACTGCCGTCATCGCTCCCCAGAAATTCCATAACAGCTTTCGGGTTTCCATGATTTTCCCACCAGGTTCGTGCCATCTTGCGATTCTTGTCCTCAATCTGGTCCTGAATCACACGAGCGAGATTCTTATGGTGAAACAGCGAGACAGAGAGGGGATCGTCATCCGGCAGGTCGCTGTGAATCATCCTCAACGCCTCGCCCGCATTGCAAAGCTTAGAGGCCTCTTTATTGACGCGTCGCGAGTACTCGGCTAGCGAATTTATACGGTATTCGTTGCTTGGCGTTTTCCCTTTACCGTCGTGTCCGGGAACGAGACTGTCTTCAGGGGACTCGCAAACGGACTCGCAAACGGACTCGGATTCGTCGCGATACAGTCCTGCCAGTGCTTGACCCGTTCGAGAGAGGCGCTCCCTACGGAATATGTCACTAGGTAGCTCAAGACGTAGACGATTTCCAGCTCATAAAATACTCACTCATCATCGTCTTGCTTGTACATTTGGTTCGCAACTTTGTTAAGCTTTTCCTTGACTTTCGGGATTAAGATCCCCCACTTGTAATTCACGCCTCGAAAAGTTACCACATCGTCATAACCGTCGAGACCGAGCTTAGCGAGAAGATGTTCAATGTTCGAGGAGGCGTCGTCAGGGTTTTCTTGGACGTGACGTTTGAATATTTCCGTCTGGTCTGTGCTCCAGGTGTACCTGGTACCGGTCTCATGCCTAAAAAGAGGAAGCTTGAAGTGAATGTCAAGTTCTTTACTCCGGCGATCGGATGCCGATCTCCGAGCCGGTCCAACTGGATTTCTTAGGTTGAACATATTTTCTATTCCGTGTTCCTTGGAGTATTGTTGAAATGAACGACAAGGTTTTCATGGCCAATATCTCGGGAGGCAGTTGAATTGCGCTGAATTTTATGAGAAGATGGATCACAAAGCCAACTGAATAGTATCATTCGATTCTCTTCCATGACCCGAGACATGGGTTTGGAAAATAAAGGATTATTAGGTATTCTTGTGATGCATCATAGACGGATGCTCCATTCTGAGGCAGACTACAAGGTTCGCTAAGAAAGAATATATGAGACTATGCTAGAAAGACATTTGATTAGCTAGGAATCATGGATACCTCATAGCAAGATCAGGACCTTGGCCAATTTGCTCATTTTGGCACTTACTAAATTCAGCAAATCCCCTTAGGCGACTTAAAGAAAGATGACCCAAGAGAAGCCCCCTGTTATTTATGGTTCACGATAACATCACTTGGTGGCATAGGACGGATTAAATTGTGAGACCTCGTCAATTTGAAAAGGTTTTAAGTCCTATCTGTTCAGATACGGACTTTGGTATCATTTCTTATGTAAAACGGAGGATAAATCTAAACGTCAACGCCGGGAATGCCGGGTCCGTCACAACAACCTCGTGATTTACGTCCAAGCCTAAGTCCTCCTTCAAGGTTTTGTCTAAGTTTGGCCGTGTCTGCTCCTCTATGCTAGGAGGGAATTGCATGTATAACGTCTTGCCTTCGGCTCTGATGGAAGGTTTCTTTAGTTGGAGGTCTGCTTTGGTCGCGAAAGAATCGAGAAGTTCTCTTAGAGTCCACTGAGGATCGGCTTCCAGCGGCTTGGCCATGTCGCCGCATACGGCACAATCTTCCTTCTTCTCATATTTGAAAGTGTTTGTGTAGATGCTATCGTCGCCGGAGTACATCATATAACTCTCTGGCTGTAGCCCAAGGCAGGGTGCTGCTGTGGTGGCGAGCTTTAGGGCCTCATTACAACAGCTGGCAGCAATGACAGCGTTGGTAGAGGCTATCGCCGGGATAATGTTCTTGACGACTCCCTGGGTAAGCGAGTATGTGACACCGGAGATGCCGAATTCTTGAGCCCGTGCGAGGGCTTTCTGGTAGAGCCAGGTGATATGTTCGGGATCGTCCTTGTCTAGGCTTGGAAATGGTTTGTCCTGTTCCCATGCGATTATGTGGGCCCACTCTATACAATGTTCTGGCTGTCGTGGGATAGTAGCTAAGGTACACAATGGTACAGCAGCTCTTGGAGTATACAAATCTAACTGGCACTCGATACATGGTGTTATGGTAGGTAATACGACTCTGGTCTGGCCCTTGAAGCCTTCGGTTCCGCCGTCAATGAGTGGTTTTAGAGAGTCCTGATCTTCCATATCAACCATATTCACAAGGGTCGCGTTAATCCATCGCCTAGCTTCGATGCTGTCGAGACCGCATACGACAATCTGGAATTGCATATAAAAATCATCATCGAATTCTTGTATTCGGCAGTTGTGAGGTGTGATCTTGACACCCTTGACTCGTTTCTCGACAAATTTGGCGGCTACTTCTGCTTTGAACTTTCCTACGTCGTCTTTGCGGAAGAGGAATTGGCGGTTGAGGTTTGAGATGTCGATGGTGTCTGACGCAAAGACGTGTCGTGTTAGTCATGATTAGAGGTTTGAAGCAAGATAGAAGGTGATATTGACGTACCCATATCTATGACATGAATATCCCTGAAACCTGATAGGGCTAGATTCTTTAGTATCTCGCATCCCAGGCCGCCAGCACCGATGACCAAGATCTTGGCCTGGTCTAAAGCTGCGAGTGCTTCTTCACTGATCTCGGAATCTTGATTGAAAGGACCTGGTGTCCTACGAATTCGGTCTAGATATTTCCATCTTGAGACGGCCCCATCAACCTCGGCCGTCGCCATTGTGCGGTTGTCTTAAACCACCTTAGGTCTGCTGGTTTGAAAGCTTGGTAATGGCGAAGAAAGGTACAATAATAATAGTAGTAACTAGTAGTACAGTACCAGGTAGGACACACATGTGCAGGTTGGTGGCTTGATGTCATTCCCTTATCGCTGATAAGGCAGTCGGCTTACTAAACATGTATTAAACCCTAAATCTACAGCATACCCCGCAACCTCTTTTATATTCATACCCATACGCCTCTATATATGCATACTATTCATAGTGGAAATCCGAGCTCTCAGGTACCTTCTAATAAACTTTCTCAAGGAAACAACTATTTCCTACTCAAGCACCCAAGGAACAACCTTCGATCTCATTCTCTGTCACTGCGAATACGAGCGTAACATGAGAGCCGATCATATAAATCCCTATCCTGGCGTTGGGAACTGAGCGCCATGCTATGAAACAGCTTCTGATAATGTATCTACAACCCATGGAAGCAAAACAGATCGATGAGTGAGACGAACACTCAAGTTACATTACAATATGGAAGGACTCCTCACTCCAGTGAGCCAGACCTACCGTAAACCAACTCACCATGATGAGTTACTGGAGATTTCGAAGCCTATTAAACCTACCGCATCTTTGGAGGTTGATTTCCGTGGCTCGTCGCCGGAGGAAGCTCTCGAAGCCCTCAAAAGCCAGCCAAGTTACGATACTCTTATATCCGTTTTAGAGTACCTACAAAAAGGCATACAGGGCAGCCATGCCTTTGACACTAGGAAACCAACCCCCCAAAGCGCCCAAATCATACACGCTTTAGTCACAGAGATCGTCCCTAATTACTGGACAGTACTGAAGGATGCATCCACGGAACAGAGCGAAGGGGATATCCACCTACTAATATCTCCTTTACGGTGTATCACCGGCATTAATGCAGTGCTAGCATTTCTACGCACGCTACTGAAGGAAGCAAATTCAGACCTGAAAGGATTGAAGAATTCACATATTAGCTTCAGCTTGAGTTTCATTTTAGAATTGCTTTCCGGGATTTTACACGCCGATGATGACATCAGACATATTTGGGCTTGTATTAGTTCACTGAACAATCAAACTCAAGTTCGTCCTATGCGCCAAGAGCTCATAACATTATTCACAAGCAGCAAGATTGTATCACTATCTGCAGAGGCCGAAGATGTCTGTCGGAAAGCTGATCAATTGAAGAGCGATATTTGGCTAAGTAACACTAAGCTGTACATCGATTGGCTTGCTCGGAATGTTGTGCAGTTGATTCGACTGGGTGGCACTGAGGATGACCTCAAGTTATGTGCCGAACTATCGGCACGAGCATTACGACTAGGAAATTCAGGTAAGTCCGGTTTCTTACACTGCAGGATATGCGCTAATAGAATTACTGCAGATATTTTGATCAACACTTTGATTACGGATTTGCTTTTTCGAGACACTGATACCCAGGCACTATTTGAGAAATTATTAGGGTCATTCCCGGCCCTTGAGAAGCGCAAAATACTGAATTTAATTATTAAATCTATTTCAGATAAATACTTGAACTCGATAGACGGCGATAATGCGACGAAAGATGTTGCTATTATCTCAGCTGCATCCAGTATCTTAAAGGCAGCAGTAGGAAACGACGAGGCACAGAAGAACAATCTCATCAGTTGGTTAACTGGTGGATCTGGTGCAGGAATTGGCGAAGGATATGGAATCAGACGAGCTGCACTCGCCGTCTTCTCAGACGACAAGGAGTCTATGATAACTATCTTGGAAAAAAGTCTCAGCCAATTTGGCGACAAGTTGTACATCATGCATGCCCCGCTATTGCAGCAAGACGGTAAGATTAAACCAGCTGTCAATTTACTAAAGGATGCTAATTGTGAGAATAAGCACACGCACAGGTACTCCTTCTGAGTGCCGGATACGTCTACAGGCTCGCACCAATCAAACTTAACATGTTATTGCGATCAAGTTCTTATTTAACCGCGGTTTCAAATCGAATTGCTTCATCTCAAAACCGTGCTCGTTTTCTAGGCATGGTGGTTGGTGAGGCGCTCTCGGGGCTTGTGCATGGTAAAGAGACAAAGCTCGATTTCAAGATGGATGAGATGGACACGGAAGAGGCGAAATGGTACAAGTCCTTGGTGCAAATATCTGACAAGCCTGGTCCTTTGGATCCGTTGAGGGAATCGGTCGCCTTGTCGGAACCGATGAGTAAACCCAAGCCAGCGAAATCCTTAGCAACTCCAACCCCACGACCTGGGAAACAGCCTGCCCAGTCAGGCTTTATCATTGAAGAAATCGAAGACGGCGAGGAAGGCGAGGATTCGGACCTAGTGCCATATGCGAAGCCGGATTCGGACGCCGAGGACTCGGATGATGACCCTACACTCGTCAACCGCGATAAGCCAAAAGCCCCTGTCTATATCCGAGACCTCATTTTATACTTCAGAGACACAGAGAATTATGACAAGCAGAAGCTGGCATTGACGACAGCTCCTACGTTAATTCGTAGAAAAGCCAACTATGGCACCGAGGTTAGCTCACACGCAGACGAACTAGCTACTCTCCTTGTCGGCCTACAGGATAAATACGAGCTCGACAACTTTGACGAGCTGCGTCAACAAGGCATGATTGCTATTATAGTTGCGCAGCCTAAGAAAATGGGACAATGGTTCGCCAAGACATTCTTCGACGGCGACTACTCACTATCCCAGCGAGCGTCTATTCTCATCGTACTCGGTCTCAGCGGCAGAGAAATCGCCGGCTTTGAAAAATCCGAGTATACATCGAAGACACAATTTCCCTCTAAAATGCTCCCATCTAAAGTTGAGAAGCACTACCTCACATCTTCATCGTCGAATAGACTCGAGTCCTCATCAACCAATCTCAAACCCCTCCCACCGAATGCTCTAGACAGCCTAGCCCAAACCCTCTCACAGACCTTCCTCGCGCCTCTAGCCGCAGAAGCAGCCGACGCAGCAACCGGTCCCGACGCTCTCAAACTCTCATCATTCACTTCACGCCTGAATTCCCAATCCCCAAGCAACACACGAGGCGCACCCAGACCCCGTATCCGCGCCATCCCAAATACAACCGCCTCCCTAATCGCGACATCCTTCTTCTTCCCACTAACCTCGCGCTTCCAAGCCGCCATGCACTCCGCCTCCGCCACCACCCGCGGCATCCTCTTCCAGCCGTCCCTCCTAACCCTCTACCTCAAAACCCTCGCGCTCCTCCTCCACGCCGCGGGCCCCAGCACCCTCGCCCTCCCGCAAATGACGGCCGAGTTCTGGGACCTGCTCCTTGGCATCCGGGGGCAGTGCGTAGGCGACTTGAGCATTACGCAAGCCGTGTTATTCGGGCTGATGGCCCTGCTAGATGTAAACGAAGGCGACATGCGGGGTCTTTGCGAGCGGCACGGGCGCGAGGTCGTTGAGAGCGTGGAATGGGTTGGTGCTGTGTTTAGTAACATACGCGGTGGTGATGTGGGGGTTAGTGGGGAAGGGGGAGAGGAGAACGAGGTCAAGATGCTGGCTGCGGGGGTGCTGATCAGGTTACGTGAGGCGGTGGATAAGTATCAGGCTGTGCTGATGGGGGATTTGATCGGGTTTACGTAGGTTGTGACAGAGTCAAGAATACAGCCGTTGTTCCAAGTATGCCTAGGTACTATCGCATTTGCTAGATTCTTCGTGCTTTGTGACAATATGCCTTCCTAATAATCCGTCCTTCTATTACGTAATCCATGATCTCGCGATATTAGGTAAGCACAGGGTACAGAGGACATGCAGGTTTGCTATCCATAATCCCCGTGGACTTCTTATTCACACAATTCCGAAGGCACTCGTGGGTAATTCAGGGATTCATTCTCAATTATAAAGTATCTGACCACAAAAGCGTCAGTATGCCATTCAGCTACCTCTTCGTCGACACCAACTTCAACCCTAAAGATCCGAGCGCAAACTCGTTAATAAGTCAAGGCAAGTTGGTACACATCAAGCGTAGACCAACCTAAGCCAATATGTTCGTTCGTATAATCATTCTCCATTGTCTCGTCTCGTCTCATCCTATCTCGTCTCGTATTGTCTTCCTCGTACTTCGTAATACCACTCCTTCTCTCCTTCTCTAACTCTCTCCCTCTCTTCCATAGGTACTTCATCCTCTTCCTTCATAGCCTCGGACTCCAACACGTCCTACTCACCCCCCTCATAACTCCTCCCCGCCTTCCTGGGCTCCATAACCGCGACCTGCTCCCCCATGATCGAAAGGTGCTCTCCCAGACTCCCAATCAGCCTCCTCATTTCATTCGCCACATCCCCGGCCGTAGCACGCGCCTCCATGACGCTGCCGGACGGCGGGTGCACAGGCGGGAAGTGTATATGTCCGCCGTCCTCGCCGCGCGTGTCGTTGACGTACGTCTCGGACGACGCGATCGTGTAATCGCTCCCCGTCTGCGAGTGCTGCGTGGTCATCGTCCCGTCGTGCGGGTGGTGGTTGTGGTCGTGGTTATGGTCGTGGGGGTCGTGTACCTGGATCTCGGCCACGTCGGCCATCTTGTTGCTGACGTGGGTGGCGTAGTCCGACCCGTCCGAGACGTAGATCGAGGGCTCGCGGCTGGAGAAGCTGGTTGGCGCGTACACGGAGGCGTGGCGTTCGAGCTCGAAGGGCTCGCGGGCGCCGACGTCGGACCCGGTTATCGAGCCGATGTCTGAGTTTGCGGTGGACGGGCGCGTGAGTTCGGGGAGGTTGGGCTCCGGCATGCTCATGTCGAGGTCGATGAGACTGGTCATGGACATACGGTCATTAGCCGTGCCCGTGCCTTGTACATCGTAGCCTTGAGAAGGCAAGCCGATTGGTTCTGTAGGGTGGTGCTGCAGTCGCGGGCGTCCTTCGGGGAAGATATCCGGTGTGCGATCCTCGTTAAATGTGAAATGTGACATTTCGGGGTTGGCCGAGGCGGGAGGAATGCTAGTAGGCCATGACCAGTCTGGCGCGTGGTGTCGGCCATTCATATCCGCGGGGTCACTAAGCGGTGCCCTATCGTGTGTGCTTGACTCGGTAGCTGAAGAGAAAGACCAATTGTTGTCCATAGAAGCCCTTGGTCCTGGTCTCGGCTGCGGAGGCTGCGGTTGTGGTTGTGGTCCTGGCCTTATCGTGCCCATGTCGACGAAGTTCGAGAGATCACCACCACCAAGAGACGCGTCAAGGTCGATCAACGACTCACGGAGCGTCGCATGAAGTGAATCATCACGTAGCGGAAGATCAGATGCTGGAAGTTCGTTGGTCATTGGTGGTTCAGATGGCGGCATGGGACGGCCGTAGTACATGCGAGAGTTCTCGTCGTAATTGGAAATAGTGTTGGGATCAAAGACTTTTTCAAGGGGAGCTTTGATTTTCGTTGCGGCTAAAGCTTGTGGAGGTGGTCGACGCCGGCCTTTGACTAGAGCCTTTGGTCGCGCTGTGTCTTCGCCGAAGGTGCTAGGGAAATCGACAGCTGAACCATAGACGTCACGAACAGCCTCAGCGTCAGACCTACCGTCGGAATCATCATGGAGTTGTTCATCGAAGGCAAGAGTGGTAGAGAAATTCCATTCATCCGTTGCTAGCGAGGTCGAACCTAGATCGCTTGGGCCTTGTGCTCCTCCCATACCAAAGAGAGATTTCCTACTGCCGCCACGCTCTTCCCAGAGCTTAAAGGCTTTTACGAGATTGGAAAGGGAGGAGGCAGGGTATCTAGCACTGGTGTTGAAGATGTAAGGATGTTGTTGGATGAGTTCAATGGAGGGACGTTTGGAAGGGTTTTCCTCGAGACAGAAGGCGACTAGATCTTTAAGCTGATCTGAATACTGGTCTCCTTCAAGGCGCGGCAGATGTTCTCTAAGGTAATCTCCAAGCTGGGGGAGGCCTACGTTGGCTCTAACATTTGGCGGTAACCCAGAGGCAATTTCGTATACCATAGAGCCAAAAGCCCATATGTCAACCTCTGTTCCGTACTGTGTATTCTGGTCAAACAATTCAGGAGCCATCCAGTGTGGAGTGCCAATGAAGGTCGATCGTTTGTCAAGCTTCGTCTCCATCATACCGGCAACACCGAAATCGCAGAGTTGGACTGCACCAGTCTCCGTAACTAATACATTAGCGCACTTGATATCGCGATGAATAATTCCTTCCTTGTGAACCCAGTAAATTGCTACCGCAACCTCACGCAGAATCGGAATGATCCACTTTTCCTGCAATCCGCCTGGTGCAGTTGGCTTCATTAGTGTAGCGACACTCCCCCCAGCACAATACTCAGTAACCATCCACATAGCTTTTCCCACAGGGAGAGCCTCGATGACATGATTGATATTTTGCGCGCCAGACTGACTCAACCGGTGAAGAGCATTGATCTCCTTGAGAATCTCACTGTAAGTATCCGCGAGCTTCGGGTTTATCGTATCACTCTCGTCAACGTCGATAATCTTGACAGCCACAACTTGAGAGGTCCTTAGGTCGTTGGCCTTGTACACACGACCAAAGCTTCCTTTGCCGATTAGTTCTGTGAGTCGGTATCCTGGCGGGGGTTTTCCTGATTTGGCGCATTCTTCTTGGACTGCTTCTTCCATTTTTCGGGCGTCTTCAACAGCCTTTTGGCGCGTCGTCGAAGGGCCGCCGCCGAAAACTTGAAGTGTTGCCATTTCGTCTTCTCTACCCCAGACTCCTGTTCGTTGGGGTTGGGAACAGGCTCGGGGCTGTGTAATTAGATTAGCTCGTGAACTTGTTAAGATAAATAGCAAAAGTTAAAATGAAAAGAAGATGAATGGACGATGCGATGACGAAGCGGGTTAATTTGAACAGTGGTGCGAACGGGATAAGTAGGGTGAAGGAGGGTTATATCGCAAATCATTAGCGATATGAGAAATACTAACTAGACGTAAGGTGTCTCAGGAACTCGAAGCGGCGGGATTTTAGTGAGCGCGATAGCATACGGACCACCGCGAAGACCCGGCTGGCGGCTTATGCTGATGTCAGTATGAAACGCTGGAGTATTGTAGTCATTGAATAAGTTGTTATTCATCGGGCCAGCAGGAGTATCCATGTTGGGCCGTGACAGAGGTGACATGGGTGGCAGTTGTGATAGAGGAGATCGTCGCGACGAATGAGACACAGGGGAGGGTCTTGAAGAAGAACTAGGAGAATTTCTAGAGGTGTTGATTGGGGATGGGTGAGTGACGAATATGGGAGGTGGCCTGGCCGCCATCTTAGGAGGGACTTTGGACTCCTCCTCAGGAGATGGCATAGCGGGAGATCGCGAATCCTTCATAGGATACGACTTAGGAGGAGGTTTAGACCCCTCCGCAGGAGATGCCGCGGATGATTGCGTGTCAGACGCCATCATGGTGGTTTTGGTGGGTTGATGAATAATGAGATGAAAATGAAAGGTGAAAGAAAGAGGAGAGAAAACATACTTACAAACGTCAGGCAACTATTATTGCTCAGGTTGCCAAAACACAAGCCCGGTGAGACAACAGCGATAGTTCCTGTCCCAAAATAAGAGTGATTGTCTAGCTTAATGAGTCCCGAGGCCGTAACTCAGCACCAGGAGCTTTCCGCCCCTTGGCATAGGAGACCAAATTGCCAGCGCCGCACAGCGGGGACTCTTCCGGAGAAATTATCGATCCCTAGAATATGGAATCAAACATCTGTGAGAATTTTCATCATCTCACAAGCTCCCATTTGCGCTGTTCCTGAAGATCCAGATGGTTGATGTTTTGGAGTCGTTGACGATTAAGGAAGAAAGGTGACTTGTAACACGTCCCCCACTAGAAACTAGAAAAGGAAATGGGACTACAATAGTATGCGGTGGCACTAAACTAACCCTAAACAAGCGCTAGCTTTAGATAGTGAACCAATCAGAACAATCATATCAGACTTCGATATTATACTCGGCAAGCCAGCCTCGTCGCTTTACGATAGACATCGTGAATTGGTTTTTTTTTTTTCTTTTTTTGGTGTTTAGGTACGAAGTACTTCAGTACTTATTTTCGTTTGTCAAATATCTTCAACATAAATCACTTAATTATTCCAATTTTCATCTCCCGATTGCAGGATAATCACTTCCAAGACCATATCTAGGGTTTTATAACACTTGCCTATGAAATTCGGAGACAGATCATTATGTAGGCAATAGCAGAGTAGATTTTTGTTACCCGAGTCACTACACCTATTAGTCGAATACTAAGCTCTACATGAGACTGCTTCGTCCGCCGATTTCCATGCTACCTTGGCCATCATGCAAATCTCCACTACGCCCGACAACAAACTCTCTGTAAATGCGCTCGAGTCGGTTTCTCTCCTGGGGGCTGATACTTGCCCGGGTAGCCTCTAATGCTTTGATCATGTGTTTCCAGCCAATCAGGACTTCTGTATTACCTGCTTCCTTCCCCTTTTCATTACTATCGCCTGCGGCGTGATTCGCTCCCTTATGACCAAGTTTTGTTTGTTTTCTTGCAGTCTTGATTTCAGCTAGCTTGGCTGCAATAGCGGCATTTTCAGCGAGTTGAGAGGATTTATTGTATCCTTTCTTCGCACGTTCTTCCGCTTCGGATAAGGCGGCTTCTATACCGTAACGAAACTGCACGAAATTTCGACCCCGCGCAGCCACATCGGCCTTGGATCGGGTATTATTGGCGCCACGCTTATCACCTGAGGGCTGCATTTCGATATCGTTCAGTACATCATGGATGGCCTCCAATTGAGCATTCGACATAAGCGCCTGAAGATCAGCACCGGAATAGCCTTCGGTGCGTTTCGCGAGCTCAAGGAGACCTTCCTGCGATGACAATATCTCTGGATTCAGTTTCACCTTCTTGCCCAGAGCTTGTAAAATATCAATACGGTCCTCTACATCCGGGAAGCCGCACAGCAAACTCTTGTCTAATCGTCCTGGGCGAAGCAAAGCGGGATCAATCAAATCCGGTCGGGATGTTGCAGCTAGGACGTAAACTCCGGAAAGTCCTTCAGCACCATCCATTTGCGTCAAAAGTTGATTGACCACACGGTCCGTAACACCTGTGGAGTCGTGTCCTCGTTTCGGCGCGATGGAGTCAAACTCGTCAAAGAATAGTACACATGGTTTTGCAGCCGATGCTCGCTCGAAGAGATCACGTACACTCTTCTCACTAGCACCGATATACTTGTTCAGAATTTCAGGTCCTTTTACAGAAATGAAGTTCAATCCACACTCGCCAGCAACTGCACTTGCCAGGAGAGTCTTGCCGCAGCCGGGGAATCCATATAAGAGCAAACCGGAACGTAGCCTCAAGGGGCATTGTGCAAAGATTGGAGCATATTTCGTAGGGTATTGCAGCGTCTCAAGGAGGATCTGTCGGGTTTCCTTGAGGCCACCGATCGAGTCAAATGTAGTTGTAGACGTCTGTAACGAGACGTTTCGGAGCGATGCTGGAGTAAAACCCTTAAGAGCATTATCGAAGTCTGTGCGACCGAGTTGGATGATGTCTAATGAATCTTTGGAAGAAACTTCGGAAACTGATCGAATTAGAGCTTCGTTGCGAGCTCGGGACACAAGAAGTAGAAGGTCGCCGGGCATATAGCCATCAGTCTCTCCAGCGAGGTCCAGGAAGTCAAGGTCAGGATCTAAAAGGAAGCCGTCCGATTTCGTGTTCCCGGAAACCGAACCGCCGTGGCTACGCTGATCAGCTCCATCCATCCATGCGCCGCCCTCATCGCCATCAGCACTCCCGTTGGCTGTAGTGGGTCGGCTGCTGTTTGAAATGGGCGCTTGCCAAGTTTCCGGAGAAACGGTTTGTTGTTTGACAACGGTTTCTAAGATTCTTCTTCGTGCTTCTTTATCTGGAGCCTTCAAGTCAACGATTTCCCGAACGACGTGACCTCCGATAATGACATTATTTAACGACTCTTTGCCCTGAGCAGTTGCAAGGAGAACGACTCCCCTATCGCGCTCGCAATATTGATGCACGATTGAGCTGATAGTCTCGCTCACCTGTCGGCTTCGACTATTATCGTTTCCTACTTGTAACTCGGTCTCGACCGGGCACAACTTATCCAGGTCATCAAGTATAACAAGCGCTTTCCCACCAAGTCTTGCGCCCCAACTCGCGCTCATAAAAACTCGATTTAGCGTCTCCTTGATAGTAGAGATTCTGCTTTCGTCATTGACAAGCTTTCGGCATGGGAAATATGTTGTGTGGAATAGAAACTCTTCTCGCAAGGTCTTAGCCAATGATTGCACAACGGCCGTCTTGCCAGCTCCTAAGGCACCCGTTAATAGAACAGATGACATATGCGAAAGATGTGACTTCAAATCGGCTAAGAGCGAATCGATCCCAACAAGGACCGAGTCATTTGTAGGTAGCGATTCGCTTATATCATTCTCCGCCAAAAAGGTTGGGCGAGCAGCTGATGCCTGGACATCGATCGGCACCGACTTTTCAGATCCGAGGTACCAGTTTACCTGTTCCTTAGAGTCTAAGTTCGAAGCTTCAAGTTTGAGAAGGCCGCCCTCCCAACCTTGGGATACCTCAAGGCTGTCATATACCGGCAACACCATCCCATCGGTTAGAGGTCCACGGAGGAGGCCACTGTCTTTGCCTTTTTGGCCATAAATATGCGATATTCTTTTAGATACTTCCTCCTTTTCAGCTTTCGACTCTCCTCCAAATTTTAGGCCATCCAAAGATTTCCAACTATCGGCCTGGAACGGGGATATTTTAAGGGTTTTCACCACGCTACGTGATAATGGTGCCGGGGCTGGCTCAATTTTCGCTATGCCTCCCACTATACCCGAACAGCCAAGCACCGCACATAAGGGACTGGAGAGAGCAGCAGTCTGGGTCGTTGGGGGATCGTCCCACGGACGTAATTGAGCAACGACCTTTTCAGTCGCTTTAACAGCCTCGCCATTAGCTGCATTTTCTTGTTGTTTTTGAGGATCGATTGGAGGTTGAAGTCCGGCCGGTTTGACGATGTTGATAGCAACCCATATGACTCCTCGAAAATCCTTTGATAGAAGATCCCGATCAACCCAGACGCTCAAGTCTTGAGGTACTGAGCCTTCATCAAACCATTCATCGCAGAATTGGCGATCCACCCCTCTTAGAAACAGCGACGGCTTCTTTTCTTCTTTTGCGCCCTTCTTGCGCACTGTGCTCGAACTCTTTCCACTCCTCCTAGACGTACCGCCCACACTACGGTCTTCACTGTTTCTTTTAGTCGGTTTGGATCGGGTCTTGGGCGCGACAATAACTTCGGCATCGGGTGCGATCTTCACGAACGGTACATCCGCTGAGGGAGCCGGATCGAGAGACAAAATCTTGATATTGGCCGTGGACGTGGGTGATAGGTGAAGAGTTAACGGATGCGGACTAGGAAGTTGACCGGAGACGGCGGTATACACGGGATTCGGTAGGGCGCGAATTTGCGAAAGAAGATTCAATTCGAGGAACGTTGCGTGCAGTTCGATCATCTCCCAGTCTTCAGGCGTTAGGGGTTCGATGTTAACTGTATGAGCTAAAGGGGGGTCAACGTGTATTATGGCCGTGACCTTTTGACCATCCGACAAGCCGAGAGTCGCAGCTAAGGTAGCATCAATCTCAACAGAAGCCACCTCCTGATCTCTACCACTTCCGCGTGTACCGCTAATACCATCGCGATCTACTATGGGAGCTATCTTTCTCTTGCTGGGCATTCCCGTCCAGCCAACATATATCGATCGTTGTGAGGACGGTGAGCCATTGGCTTGAGGGGCGCCATTTGCGGGCGAAGGAACACGATAATTGAGTTCGACGATGACATTTTGAGCAGGCTAGAATCATAGGTTAGGATGTTGATCGGTTAAACGATAAGCTTGACGAAGAGGGCCAATAGAAGCTAATAGAAGGAGGGGGACAAACTCACGGTATTAATGTTTACAAGAAGGTTGACCAAGGATGTAGGCAGATTCACGAGACAATTCTTCAAATGGACAAGGGATATCTCTGCCGGCGTGGACTGCGCGTTCTTCCGTTGAAATGGAGCCATGATGAATTAAAATAGATATAAAGCGAGCTTCGCCAAATTCATTAAGTATCAGTTATCGTCAAACATAAAGGAAAGGTCAAGTAAAGAACATTTTGACAAGCTCATTGCCAGAATCTGGAAATTTCAGACAGAGAATTGGTCAGCGACGTGTTCTATGCAGGTCGACACGATAGTGAAGAAAAATGACCTAAGACCTGGGTTTCCAGGTCCCTTCCTTGCATGTGCCGTGGACCGAGGTACCTCCACTAAAATTCAATTCAAATTTGATTCGACCGCTGGTTCAATGCACAGTGGTACAGTACACCATGCAAGGTACAAAGGTACATCCTTACCTTTCTGCCCCGCATATCATGGCATATTATGTAACGATGGAGGGTCTGAGCTTCCACAATGCATGTGGAATTTGGAGATGAATAAGGAGGGGGCAAGCCACATACCACGATCCGTTGATCCACTAAATAGTTTAATTGATGAGGCTGGTGAGTACGCGAAAATACGCGTCGACGCGTCTTTTTCAAAGAAACCTAGTACTAATTAGCAGAAGCAGCCGCCCCTCTCCCCTATTGGCGTTTCCAGCCTCCACTATTCTGCATGGAGTTCGATAGACCGATAATCTCTTAGCAACTGCTAGTAAACAATTGTTGCGACTTTCAAATTCTATCGCAACTCCAACATCCCATTTTCGCCTATTAAGATTCTCAAGAGTAAAACTGAATTGAATTGATAATGGCGTTACTTCAATACAGAAATGTCGTCGACTACGAGGCGCAAAGAGGTCGGTCAATCACCACCGAATTCAAGAACGAACTTCAAGCTAACAAATTGTTGGGATATAGCTGCCTTTGAGACTTTCCTCGAAAAGTTCAAGACCTCGCCAGAGCAGACGATAACGCATGCCATCGGTCAGATTAATATCGACGAAGATGACCTCAGTGACGAGTATGATTTTATGGACCAAGATGACGAAGCGCACGAGCAACGACGAAAAGAGAAAGCTGCGGCCAAGCTGCCAAAACACAAATACGCCGATATAATGCAGAAACTTGCAGATCGCTCAATTGATGAGGTTTTAATAGAATTAGATGACATTGCATCCGTAAGACCTATCTTCTCCTGGAAAAAAGGAGTCAAACTAATGTGAAGTAGTGGGAGGAAGAGACGAATGAAGGACTAAAGCTTGTTGAATCTATTGAGTCAAATACCAAGCATTACGTCGAAATTCTCTCCAAAGCTATCGACAACAAGATGCCACCTCCAACAAGCGGTGTTACGTATGGCTCAAAATCCTGTTGTACTAAATATCGGCCCCTTGCTAAACTTCATTCAGATTCAAAGATGATGTCCTAGATGTGATCATGGAGAGGAGACAAGCCCGAAACCGAGATCTTGCCGAGGCTGCTGCTAACAACAACAACCCGGAGTTGCTCGAGGCCACGTTCCCCTCTCAGCTCACAAGGCGATATACGCTTGTTTTCAAGCCAAGGACCTCTACCAACGAAAAACCGGTGAAAGCACTAGCGGTGCGACAGGTACGAGGAGACCACCTCGGCCATCTTATTACAGTCCGTGGCATTGCGACCAGAGTATCAGACGTCAAGCCTATCGTGCAGGTTGGTGCCTATACATGTGATCGATGTGGATGTGAAATCTTCCAACCCGTCAACGACAAGCAATATGCGCCCCTCACTGCTTGCCCCTCGCAAGAATGCAAGGAAAACCAGTCCAAAGGTCAACTCTTCCAGTCCTCACGTGCATCCAAGTTCTTGCCCTTCCAGGAAGTCAAGGTTCAAGAGCTTGCAGAACAAGTACCAATCGGCCAAATTCCGCGAACTCTCACAGTTATGTGCTACGGAAGCGCGGTCCGCCAGATTAGTCCTGGAGATGTCGTCGATATTTCCGGCATTTTCCTCCCCACCCCATACACCGGCTTCCAGGCGATGCGAGCCGGTCTCCTGACCGACACATACCTCGAAGCGCACCATATTGTCCAGCACAAGAAGGCCTACGAGGAGATGATCATTGATGACAAGCTATTAAGACGTATCAATGCCTTTAGTCAGTCAGGCACCGTGTATGAGATGCTAGCGAAGTCGATTGCTCCCGAGATTTACGGCCATCTCGATGTCAAGAAAGCCCTACTTTTACTGCTTGTTGGTGGTGTTACAAAGACGATGGGTGATGGAATGCGGATCCGTGGTGATATCAATATCTGCTTGATGGGTGACCCTGGTGTTGCCAAATCCCAGCTGTTGAAGTACATCTCGAAGGTTGCGCCTCGTGGTGTGTATACCTCGGGTCGTGGTTCCAGTGGTGTCGGTCTTACCGCCGCCGTGATGCGCGATCCCGTAACGGATGAAATGGTTCTTGAGGGAGGTGCCCTAGTTTTGGCCGATAACGGTATCTGCTGTATCGATGAATTCGACAAGATGGACGAGAATGATCGTACAGCCATTCATGAAGTTATGGAACAGCAGACCATTTCCATTTCCAAAGCCGGTATCTCGACTACGCTAAACGCGAGAACGTCGATTCTGGCCGCGGCCAACCCTATCTACGGTCGTTACAACCCACGCATATCTCCCGTCGAAAACATCAACTTGCCAGCCGCCCTTCTATCACGTTTCGATGTACTGTTCTTGCTATTAGACACGCCGACTCGCGAGAGCGACGCACAGCTAGCTAAGCACGTAGCATACGTGCACATGCACAGCAAGCACCCCGACCTTTACGCCACCGATAGCAACGGCGGAGCAGCGCAACAACCGAACGTGGTCTTCACCCCGCACGAGGTTCGCGCATACGTAGCACAAGCACGTACCTACAGGCCCACGGTGCCGGAAACTGTCACGGAGTATCTAACTAAGACATACGTACGCCTACGTGACGCCCAGCGCCGTGCTGAGAAGAAGAACAAGCAGTTCAGCCACACCACACCGCGAACACTGCTTGGTGTAGTCCGTCTAGCACAGGCACTAGCCCGACTCCGGTTCGATACCGAAGTCAACCGCGATGATGTAGATGAAGCGCTGAGACTCATGGAAGCTAGCAAGGAGAGTCTAGCTGCACATGAAGGCGTGGGCGGCCGAAGAACGCTTAACGCGGCTTCCCGTATCTACAACTTGGTTAAAGCGCTCGCTGATAGCGGTGCTTGTAGGGCCGGTGACGATGATGACGATGGCGAGGAGGGTACGGTGGAGCTTAGCATGCGCAAGGTACGCGAGCGTGTGTTGGCTAAGGGATTCACGGAAGACCAGTGGTTGGGTGCGTTGGAGGAGTACACCGAGCTTGATGTGAGTATCTTACTATTTCTTGGCGTCTATCAAATTCCCATCCCCTTCCCTGCCTCCAAAATTACAAATCACTAACATAACACAACAGGTCTGGCAAACAGCTGGCAACGGAAGCAGGTTGGTGTTTATCACGGCTACGGATAACGCAGGAAGCGAAGAGGACGAGTAAGAGGGTCGATTGGATGTGCCGGTGTGAGGGCCTGGGCAAAAGCAAAATGTCTAGTGAGTCATGGTGTAGAGATGTAGGTGTTGATCACAAGCCACGGCGTTACGGATTCGGGGTCGAGACGAACACCGAGATAATGAATATATTGTTTTGATGCTCTAGTTGCTTGTCTATTCGCCCGGATCTCCGATGAGGTTTGGTTCCCTGCAGGTTGCATGAAATCTTCTACGATGATTCATGACCAATAGCTCAATTTTACGGCTCAGCAGGTATGTTGCCCCCAACCCGAAAACCCTTTTAAATATTCAAAAATTGCGATGGTATAAGCTGCTTTCGATCTCATTGGCTTCGATGTCCCTGCGAAGGGGGCTAAGTGTCAATGATGACGACGATAGGCAGCTAAGCCTGTTCTTGCCTGCATATTCATTTACAACTCACCGAAAGACATGTATGCAATGATAAGATGCCATGAAAATTACGGCTCAGCAGTTTCACACGGCGGAGAGTTCTAATGGCTGCGTGGATACATCACAGAATTGAAAATTGCGAAGGCACGAGTTGCTTTCGTTTTCATTGGCATCGACACAATCGACAAGACATATTCAGGGCTGCCTCAATGTCTCGAAAATTACGGCTCAGCACTTTTGCTTGGTACCACCGCTGTCGATTGGCAATAATTATTGGATCCATAACAGAATTGGAAATTTGGCGAAGGCACGAACAGCGTTTGTTTTCATTGGTTTTCATCACACACTGTTACACAAGCCTTCCATGATCGAGAATTGGGAAGGTACGAGTGGCAAGCTTCTATTTGATTGGCTGTAACGAGCAATGCCTCAAAGTTACGGCTCAGCGTCTGAAGTCGCACACTGTTACACAAGACTTGAATATGAAAAAGGGCGAAGGTACAAGCTGTCTTCGATCTCATTGGGTTTCACTCAAAAATTACGGCTTAGCACGTAGTGTCGGTAAGTTAATGAACTTTCTAAAATTGCGAGGACATAAGTTGCTTTCAATCTTATTGGTTTCGATGCACTCGTAAGGGGGCGAGGCCTACATATTTGATTTGCAGCTCACCGAGATATATGCAGTCCTCAACATGCCTCGAGTTGAATTACGGCTTAGCAAGATCCTATATGGACATTGGCTGTCGTGAGAACAAAATTGAAAAACTGCAAAGGCATGAGTACTTCTATCTCATTGGCTTTTATATTGCGTAGGTACACAATGCCTCGAAAATTACGGCTTAGCACATACAATCTACATCCCATATGTTCGCAAATATGTTTTAAAAGTTGCGAAGACATAAGTTACTCTCGATCTTATTGGCTTCGATACACTCGTACAGGGGCTAAGCCTACATATTTAATTTACAACTCACCGAAATATATGAAATCTTCGATACGCCTTGAGATGATAACCAATCCCAGATCCGAGGTTGAATAATGAGGTTGATAGGCATATCCTTAAAACGCCTTATGATTTTCATCAGTTCAGTTCAGATACTACTACAGTCTACAGTAGTAAATGTATGTAGAATGAAATATGATTAGATAATTAATAATTGTGGGGATATCGAACGGTGCCGAGTTCGGGGCACCGCTCTCAGCTCTGTCAGCCCTAGCTTGGTAGAGAAGTCGCGTGTCTTGGCGACATTCGGACGTCTTCCTTTCACCAACATCAGACCTCCCTTCTTTCAAAGAATCGAGCGTCTGCTTATGGCCCAGCCCATTCAGACGAACCCTTCATAAAAAGCTCATATCTCCATCCAATTGAGTAGAAATGGGGGCCTCACGTCTGAATTTCCGAGCTACACTGCTCTTCGGGCTCGGCCTCGCTTTCGCAGCCGCCGTCGCAGCTAGGGAGAGCTCCTCCACGCCCGCGTCGCGTGCCTCCCTAAGCCTAGACGAGCTGAGCGAGAAGCTCCAGGTAACCCACATATAGTTAAATAACTCAATCCCTCAAATTGGTCACTAATATCAAATATCAGACCTGTTCGGTAGTCCAAGAGCTTAACGCCGAGAAGCTCCAAAGCGCCTCGGAGACGTCCACCCTAACCTCGCAAATCTTCGCGGTCCTGTTCCCCGGCAGCCCCGCCGTAAACGCCCTCCTCGCCACCCTCTACATCTCGGGCCCGCCCAACTTCCTGCTCGCGCTATGTCCGCCGAACATCGACCCCTCGTCCCTCTCCGTCATGGTCGCCTTCGCCGTCGGCGGGCTGCTGGGCGACACGCTGTTCCATCTCCTTCCCGAGATCTTCCTCGGCGAGGATAGCCCGGAACACGTGCGCTTTGTGCTCGTCGAGCCCAACCGCAACTTGCTGCTTGGCGTGGCCATCATGGTTGGATTTATGACGTTTGTTGCTATGGACAAAGGATTGCGGATTGCGACGGGAGGGGAGGGGCACGAGCATAGTCATGGAGGACACGAGCATAGTACGCCGGCGCAAGATAAGGCTATTTCGAGCTCGGTGGAGGTCGCGAATAGCGAGGCAACGAAGCGCAGGAAGGGCGAGAAAGTCGCTGTTGAGGTACCGAAGCAGGATGCTGAGAAGGAAATCAGCGCTAGCGTTAAGTTGGGAGGGTATCTTAACCTGATGTGAGTATCTGGTTACCGGAATTAAAGATCGTGTTCAGAATAACTCATATCGTATAGCGCCGATTTCACGCACAACATCACGGACGGTCTCGCCATGTCAGCCTCCTTCTACGCATCCCCCACCATCGGCGCAACAACCACCGTCGCGGTGTTCTTCCACGAGATTCCCCACGAAGTCGGCGACTTCGCCCTGCTAGTGCAATCCGGCTTCTCAAAGCGCGCCGCCATGGGCGCCCAATTCGTCACGGCTCTCGGCGCTCTCCTCGGGACCCTCATCGGCATCGCCGTGCAAGAGTTCGGCGGCTCCTCCGCCTCCGCCGACGGCACCGGCATCGGCAGTACGTGACATCCCTATTCCTCTTTCCCCCTTTCTAGTAACTTCCGCTCGCTTAGGATAGGAAGCCAATCGCTAACCCTATCCTCATCGCAGTGACCGCCGGCCTATGGGGCACCTCGCTAACCTACGGCGACCTCCTCCTCCCCTTCACCGCCGGCACCTTCCTCTACGTCGGCACCGTCGCCGTGATCCCGGAGCTGCTCGAGACCGGCCCCGACAAACCAGCCGAGCTGCGCAAGATGGTCGTCCAGTTCGCCGCCATCGCGTTAGGCGCCGGCATCATGCTTTACATATCGTGGGATTAGACCTCGTGGTGTTTTTCATGTTCGGCGGCATAGCGGTATGATAGAAAAAGATACCTAGATCGATCGACTGATCGATCCATTAGTTGGTTGGTTGGTTGGTTGGTTGGTTTGGTCGTGTTATAGAAAGCGTGGTTGGGTTGGTATACCGCATTAGACGCGTAATCTAGAGGGTGTCATGGAATTACATGTGCTTGCTACCTACCTATGTACTATTACCGTCATTTACGGCTCCGCTATGTGTAAGGGGAGGGAGCTTGGCGTTTGGCTTCGCAGCGGTGTTCGCGACAAGGTTGGTTGCTGAATGCAACCTAGACGCGTGGACGGTTATTTGCAGCATTCATCCGAACCTGTCTGATCTAATAAATGGATATCCAAGGGTAGCCATTGAGGATATAGTGATATATGATTACCTAGGTAGCTATATCGTCATATCGCGCTCATATCCCAAAAACATTCAACTTTTTTCAACCCCTCTTCTCCCACCTAGTCTCCAATATCACCACTATATCCAACTTCCGCGCTTGTGAATCCCACAGCGACCTACACGGGATGATTGCCCCTTTCTCAAGAAAAGACACACCCTCTCCAAGATCAAAGGACTCCGAATTGATATACGTAAGCTTCGGCTTTACCACGACACCAGATAGCTCTATACGATCGCCTATGTGTAGTATCATAGGTACAGCTCTTAACGTAGCCAGCGCGGCACCATCTATAGCCTCCCCAACCGTACGAGGAGCCTCCTCGCTATCGCGGTACGTCGCCGCGGTCTGGACAAACACGCCACCAGAAGCCGACTCGACAACAACATGATGCAGGGACCAACATCCCTCCCCATCTAACCCATCCGTCTCGTACAGCCTTACAGCCCCAAACCCCACATTCGCGAACCCGAGATGAGCATGCCACTCGACCCCAGCCGTCCTTGGCAACTCCTCGACTTCAGCCGAGAACACGAACGGCAGCGGTCTCTGCGCCCCATCCCTTTCAGAGTACTCCTCAGGATCGAAGTCCCTCAAGACCTCCCAATCCGGGAGCCCCGGCCTCGCGGCACCAACATCGCCGCTGCCGCCGTAGGTCATATACTGGGGGTTGTATTTCCGGTCCCATAGATCTGGGCCCTCTTCATCGTCATTTGAGGAAGAAGACAGGTCCTCGTGCGCGGCTCGCCATGCACTTGCAGCGAGTAAAGCGCTGCGTTTCGCATCAGAAATGGTAGATGAACGAGGAAAATATGCCACTGCGTTACTCCACCATTGGACCTGCATCTCGGCCCCGACACGCCAGAGATGTTGTAACGCTAGAGTGACTTGTAGCCGAAGAGTATCACCACCTTCCGACACCACAGGGGGCAAAACCATAGAAGCCGGTATCAAGGGTATTTGGCCCGCAATAGATACTGCGAGAGGCGGATCCGAATTTGCGTCATTTTCACTGCTTGTCTTTTCGCCAATTGTTAGTAGTGGGTATGCTATAGCTTGACTATAGGGGCCGATATTTGCGGGCGCCCAGTACGACCGAGATTGCACATGTAGCCCACGTCTCTCTCCCTGCTTCATCCGAGGATGCACCGTGAGAGATATTGTTATATCAGCCTGTCTCGGTAGCAAGAGATCGCCACATGAAATGGTAACTCGGGCCGGTGGATTTGGCTCCCGGAAAAGTGCTCCATAGAGCTTGTTGACGGTCGGGAAGTCTGCCATTCGCCGTAGCACAATGATGGAGTTCGTAATAGCAGTTGCTAGCAATGAATGTTCGTCTAGTTGTTGACGAATCTCACTTACAATTTGAGCCGTCTGAGACTCAATGTCCCCTGAGTTTCCGACAAAGTGCCAGTCCTGACTAATGAAGCCATCACGTTTAGGAGAAAAGGTTGTTGACTGTCGACCAACTGGATGTAGGTTGGTCTTACTATGCTCGTATCCCAAGGAATCGCCACTTAGCGATTCGAGAACATGTTCAAACTTCGTGTCAAGTAAACTTGGAATGCGGACCCCGTGGGCTTCCGTCTCAGATTCCCCGTCCGATTTCATCTCGATCTGGGCATCACGAATGCTCAACCAAGAACTACCACCCCCCTCACGCACAACCCTCTTATCATCATCGCGTACAATAACGCGGCCTTTGAACAATGCTAAAGGCCCATCTACAACAAGAGTCTCGAACTCGCCTCCCTCGCCAAGCACGGCACCCCGTCCACCATCGCCTCCGAAACGCCGGAGCGCACGGCGGATACGCGATATGCCAGCATCGCTTGCCACGTTTTCCCACAAGAACTCTTCACCCAAACCAGCGCTAGCCACTTTCACAACACGTGCCACCAGCCCTGCAGCAGCCATGTCGCGAAGTAGCTGAGCATCATCGGTACCTTTAGGCTGAGAAGTACTTTCGGTGGAGCAAGCTGAAGTGACAGAAGGGGCCGGAAGCTCGGGGTACTGCCACAGGTACGCGAGTGGAATTAAGCCAAGACGTAGGGCGACGGACTCAACACGAGTTCGCTGGTACGTCGATAGTATTGCGCCCGTGCACAAGGCATTTACCTCCGGGTGAGCCTTGAGAACAGCACGAAGGAGCGGGACTAAGGACTCCGTCTCGTCCGCTACCTCGTGGTGACCATCAGGGTCTCTGTAGCTCATGCCACTATCCACGGCGGAGCCAAGGATAACCTGGCGGAAGAGAGGTAGCCCTGTGGCTTGGGCATAAAGAGGGATCACCTGGTGGCCCACGGTCTGGTACATGAAACTATTCAAGTCGATCTCATCTTCGTCGTCTTGTTTGCCATCGCTGGCTCTTAGTTCCAAAGGTGAACCGTGCCCGTGTTGGGCAACTAGATCATCGCTGGGGGAGATCCCTATGGTGGCAAGATTGCTAATAATGCCGTCAGCTTCGGCCCTAGAGCCATTTCCGTCGTCAGATCTGACAGTAAGATGTACACTAGTCTTGGAGGCTTCAGGCGGCGGATAGAGATTGGCCAGTGCTATAACACGATGTCCGTTAGCCAGGCAGTGGAGAATGGAGTAGAAGCTATCTTTCCCTCCGGATACCAGGGCAACGACGTTTAGGCGATCGTCCGCTGCCATGGATCTCTTTGTGATCTTTGTGACTGTCAAAAATGTGACAGCCAGAAATTTCGGAGAAATAAACAGAGACGAGATAGTGCGACAGTCTAATGACGAGTCATCATTCTCGAATAGGCAGGGTTCGTCGTTACTGTCACAGCTCCAATTTCAAGGACCAATTGCCTCACTTTTCACCTTTCCCTCACTGGGTACTTCCAGGTATATTCTCAGCTGACCTCGGAGTGTTGTTCCGCGGATCAGAATGTTCGAGATAGTGCTCGTGCACAGTGAGCTATCGTTCCGCTGCTAGAATGGACGTGGTTAGGCATACCTGAAGATGTAAGTATCTCCAATTAGGATCGTGATCAAGCGAGCTACGTATGGCGATGATAGCTCATTAAAACGGCGTGTGCTTGGCGGGGACCTACGGATCGTAGGGCTCTAGGTATTGTACTAGGTAGGGGCTAGCCGTCACCAACAGACGCCGTCGGAATTAGGCAGGAACACGGGTGTCTTAGCACGATTTAGCAAATAGCTATAGGTGGGTTTCGTCAACTATGCGCTCTTTACGTCCGTTAGGTAGTAGTAAAAGCAGCAGTGATATTCTTTTGAGATGTTTTGAGATGTTTTGCTATGTTTTAAGAATGGAGACTTTACTAAAAGTTTTGATCCGCGGATCGGTTAGGTACTAAAATTTAACAGTTAGATAAGACGGTAAATTAGATAGAAATGACGTACTGAACTTTGTGGAAAGGTAGTGGTCAAGACGAAGCAGTCGCACACGAATGCTACTGCTGCGATGAGATTATCGCAAACACTCTCATTTACATTTAGATCTCTCTATAGACCATATTGACATCATTTTTATATATTTAGGACTAGGTAGGCAATGTGGATTGTCACAATGGTATAGACGCGAAAAAAGAATTCGGATGTACTTGAATGGGCAGCGGCAACACCATTGCTACGATCAATTTCCTATCTTTTACAGAGTATGCAGAAAAGCTATCTGAGTGTGGCCGGCACTGCCAGAGCATTTTGCAAAGAAGTGGGACAATAAACCAAATAAACTGAAAGTAGACACAAGAGGGCTCAGTGAAAGGCCACCCCAACTTCTTATCCCCCTCCTCTACTCAAGCTACTCCAACCGCCTCTTCTCATCTCTGCTTCTCACCCCCTCCCCTCCTCTCACTGAACGTGTCCTGTGGCGAGGTACGATTGCTCTGCTCCGCCCTGCCGTAATGATTACAACGAGCGTAGAGAAGAATAAGCCGCCATAATAAAGGTGTGTAAAGTTAGGTGTATCGCGTGTGTGTTTTCCGTGGCAACTTCAAGTGTTCCGCCTCTGTGTATGATTTTGTCAAATGCCCACCCGAACGACGCCTCATCACAAATCCGATGTATCCCTTGTGGTTGCCTTGCCGCTCCCGTGAGCAATTTTTTATGTCGTCATGAAGAAAAAGGGGTTTGTTTTTGTCACAATATTGGTACAAGAAGACGAAGTCGATGCTGGAAAAATCAATGTGCAACTTTTGATGGTCCTCTCTACCTAGGCCTAGTGACCTGAATCCGCGTAAATGAAGCTGGCTAGGCTAGGTCGAATGTGTTGTGAAAGTCATTATTTCGTTAAGGGCGTGCGCCGAAAGACCTCTCTCTCTAATGAATCTCCGACGGGTATCTTCTGATCTGAAAAAAAAGAAAGTCCTTCTTAGGAAGTTTTTGATTTAGTCAGATCGCTTACGCTTTTTCTTGCCTTGACCCTCACTAGGCGATTCATCAGATGACAACTCGCTCGAGCTACCGGGGACTTCAGACGCCACCTGGAAGAGGACCTTGCCAAAGTTGGCATAGTCGGTTTCGCCAGCTGGCATCAAGTCGAGACCTTCTTCGCTGGCGTCGATGATGTTCATAACGATCGCGCCGCTGCCGTGAGTCCGAGCGTGCTGCGACAGGTTGTCGCTTCTAGAGAACTTCTTTCCACATTCATGACATTCGAAAGGCTTCTCTTGCGTGTGGAGCGATCGGTAGTGTCGCTTAAGGTGTTCTTGTCGCCGGAAGCGACGACTGCAGAGCTCACACACGAAAGTCTTGCTGGGATCCTCGGTTAATGATTGCTTACGGCCTCGTCGGTTGGGAGGAGCGGGAAGAGGGGTTTGCGCATTGGATCCTTCGGGAGATCCCATGTTGTTGCTTTCATCAGCATCAGTCGAACTTGCTTGCTGTTGGGGCTGCTCGCCGCCCTCAGCGGTGTTTGCATCGGCAGCCACGTTCATCATGGGAACTGCCTTGCGCGACTCCTTCTTGGACTTCCTGATCTTCTTGTCCTTGTGAGAATCAGGGTCGCACGAGGCGTTGCTGGGGAACCCAGTCGCGCAACAGGATGTTGTGTCGTCAGCGTCGAAGTCACTCTCACCCAAGAACGACTCGTTGCCAAGGGATAGAGTGGTAGAGCAGGTACCAGAACGTGACCTCTTTACATCGGCACCTGATTGACTACCAATGTTGACTAGACGGTTGACGAAGTCGTCTTCTGATTCTAAGTCGTCAATGTCTTCGAAATTGGGTAGACCGTGGTGAAGCTCTGGAGTGAAATCGAATGAAGTAGGGGCAGATTGTTTTGGCAGAACGTCACCCCTGAATTCCTCCAATGCGACAGGGGCGGGAAAGTCTGGCGCTAATGTGGGGTTTGATACACCGCCAACTGTCAAATTCCGAGGGTCGCAGAAGCTAGAGTCCACGTCTTGTTCGGATGTGACCGATCGTGCGTAAGGCGACGGTGAAGGCGATAACGAGGGGCACGAAGCCGGCGATAAGTGATCGCTTGAAAAGCTTGAGTTGGGTGAATGTGATTGAACAATTGGCTGCTGATGCTGCTGCTGATTTGTCGTTTGGGCTTGTAGGTAGACTGCATCAATGGGGAAAAAAAATAAGGTTAGCTACTCCAAATTCTAGAACTTTGAAAAAAAAAGGTAGACGGTTCAAGATAATGAAAGATAAGAGCGGTGAATTTCAGCCCATGCCCCGCCAAAGCACCTGCAATTGCCAATTCAATTCCCATATGCTCTTCAGGTTGCGACTTCCATTTAGATTTTTTTTGAAACTTAATGATCTTCCCGCCGTCGATTATTTTTAGATCTTTGTAAATCCTTCAACTTTTTCTGAGACCAACTCGTATCCAATTCATTAAACTCATCACTCATAAAACCAATTCTGTTTAAGAATTTTTAAATCCGAAATCAGGAATATTGAAACATACCAGGTGTAAGGGGTGGTGAGCCGCAGTTGGCCCAGTCCAGATTATCAAGATTCTCTGGTACAGTCTCAACTTCCGGCTTCACCATCTCGCATCCATCTAATCCAGAGAACATGGGGTTGAGCGGTGTGGCCAGCATATCGTTCGAGTTGCATGGGCTACCCATAGAACTACCCGACGTCGACAAGGGAGGCGTGGCCGGGTAATAAAAGCCGTCATTGTCGCAAAGCTCGGTCTCCAGCATCAGCTTCGAAGGCTGGGTCTGTATTAGGATACCAGGTCGTTGCGTAGCTTGAGGTGACGCCATCGGCGTTATGTTGCTCGGGACACTGCTGTACATCTTGTTCTGGAAGGGTTGTTGTGAGCAAGCCGAGTTCGGCCTCGAGTAGATTGGCGTCGACGGCAGTGTAGGTACCACGGGGAATACCTGATGTTGCTGCATCTGCTGGAAGCCAGGCTGCTGGCTGAAGTGACCGTGGTGCCGGTTCTCTGGGTTGGGGTCTGGCGTGTAGTAGAAGAAAGGCGTTGGTCCCATCTGGGAAGCCATCATGCTTGGATCCATTGTCGTTGTCGTTGTCTTTTCACCAACAATGCCCGTCAGTCTAAGGTTGCGAAGGGTGACTTGCTCGATCCAATATATAGGCTGACCTAGTTGTCGATTTCGATTACGCTCTCTTCGAACTATCTGCAAAGTTGCCGTCTCTCCTTCGTTTTATAAATTAAGTATACTGATAAGTGTACTGTACAATGTGCGTTATTGGTTGTTGCTGTTGGTGGGCTGTTGGCCTAATGATGGTGGTTTCGGTTCCTGGGTGTCTGAATGAACGAACGTTGGTCTTGATATTGGATCGTAAGACCGTTTAGTTGCTGGTGACTCGTTGTTGTCTGATGTTATACATGGACCTGCTCTCGACTTCTTTAACTCCCCGAGTATTAAACGTCGAATGGCTGTATATGGGAGCGGGTAGGTACAAGTTTTGTATAGTTAATGAAGGGCAGGAAGTTCGAGATCGAACGATTCCAAAAAGTCGAGTCACAAGAAGAAGCAAGAGAACCGATAGGGTTATGAAGAAGAAATAGAACGCTCCAAGACGACGGATATGTCGATCACGTACTAGCTAAGAGAGTAATGAACGTGGTTGAAGGGAACCTTGAGAGGATAATGTAAAATAGTTGAAGGCCACCCAGATCAACGACACCAGATAAAAGAAGCCCATCGATAGGCACCTGGAAGGCCTGCGGGTGGAATGGGGACCCATACAGAGCCCACCCACCCAAGGCGAACAACCTTGCATGTCTCACTTGGGGAAAAGCTGACAAGGGGGGCCTAATAGGCCCTGGTCGACTTGGATGGCCTGGGTGGCCCTGGGTCGACTGGCCATTAATCAACCTTGTATCCTGCATGTCTGGGGCAAAACGGAAACATGAGATGAGTGGGTTGTGTCGACTGGTACTAAGTGGGCGCAGCCACCGAGCGATTCTAAATCTGGATAACACACTTGGATGAGGGCCAGAGAGACGAAGTACCGCGTATTGATGGGTACTTTGTCTCTTCTTTTTCGACGGACAGAAGAAACCTTGTCCGACTGGTCGTGTACCTACTGCATAGTGCATACCTCTAAACTCCGTTGGTTTATACGCACGCGCAAGCATACGACACCTTGCATATCGCCTAGCATAGTCCATAGACGACACGGGCTCTCATGCAGACCCGAGTACATAACGAGGGTACATTCAAGGTTATACTACTATTATACTGCTACCTAGGTCCTACATACATACAACCTGCCTACTTTTGTAGCAAAGAGATGCCTTTCGACAGCTAGTCCGGGATGTTCGTTCTTTCTAGCATCTCGACTTGGTGGATAATTAGGTAACTGGTAATCACTTCGGTTGCAAGTTGCCTGTTGCACAAGCTCGTCATATTTCAGGTTTCCTCCCACGTGCCTGTCGAGGAGGGCGGGAGGGTGATTGCTCAAACGGACTGTTCAGTCGGTGGTATATGCGGTGCATAGAGGGAGATTTGATAGTACTTTGTAGCGGAACCAGGTACCTTCGTGCATAAACTTGCACCTATGAACGAGCAGATGAATTAGTTAAAAAACGACGCCCATCATACAGCCATTACAGTAGTACCTCGGCAGGTTTTCCAGTTTTCCATAAATCCTTTTGGGAATTGATTGTCGTGGAATGGGCATGGTACAAATGGTACTCTGCACAAATTTTCAAGATTTTCTTGGATGGTTGGAACATGCATACCTACGTCGTATGTACGATACCTTGGCCGACAGTTATGATAGGCGGGTTTGACCGCTGGACCACAGGAGGAAGCGAGCCACACAATTTGCATAATTCGTCCATTTTTGCTAAAGCTCTCGCCGTGGGTGCGTAGGTGCGTAGGTCGTTGTGTTCGGCTGCAACATAGCACAGCCAGTCGCTGAACGCCGTGCCAGCCCTCGCGCGACGCGGAGTACTCTGCGCCAGCCCATGGCGCTGTCCAGTAGAACAGCCGCCAGCGTGATAGAATGCAGGTACGGGCAACGCAGGCGTCGCGCTGTGGATCACGTTCGTCATTCAGCGCCTTTTCACGAGAAATACTTTGCGCGTATCCTGAGTTCCGGATAGGCTTCTAGGGTGTCGATTGGTTTGCGGGGAACTTGGTATCCAGCATATCGGATGCCTCATGTGCTTTGCTACGTACATTTTACTATCCTTCTGCCATGTACTTGATATGGGGATCCGGACATGACGATTCACATGTCTTGGCTGCTTAAGAGGCAGAGAAGAGAGAGGAGAGCAACCACGGCGCATACCACTTCACCGTATTATTCATTCATCTAGGATGAATAAAATGACGTTGGCCACCTGGATCCCTCCGGTCCCTCTCGATAACATGATTGTAGGTTCTAGGCTCTACTAAGAGAATCCCAAGACTGGCACAGTAAAAAGTGCTTCCCTTCCGTACTTGGCTTCAAAAATTACAAACAGCCGATGATTGGATCACATTAATAGGCTGTGAACTAGTGAATGAAGAGTTCATTTAAGTGAAGTAAACCGAATGTGGTCAGCATGCAGTGAGAGGCAACCTGCCATCGTCTGCCTATTGCCTACCACCGTCTGCACTGTTTGCCCAATACAACGGTATCGGCATCGTATTGGATATAATGTAGGTAGGTAGGTAGGTTATGTGGTATGTATGCGCATCAACTCATAGTGCGCGAAGTAAGAAAGATAGTTCCAGCAAATGAAGACCAATGAAGTGTGTGTTTTGCCTAAGCTGACCTCGCATTGGCAGATTGACCACAGATTAGCTTGTGACGGAGTAAGTTTTCACAATTTATCTGTTAAAACCGGTTGCATCGATTAGAATTGGAAACTTAGGATCGGCCCTAGCCATCGTGTGAGTGGACGAAATCCTCCAAGACGCGCGCGTTCCTGATATGCAAGCACTATATCAAGTCGCTCTCAGAATGCAACCCATTGAACCATTAAAAATCTACAAAAAAATGCCCTAAAGACGTTTATGTCAAACCGGCCATCAAATCATGATGTCTTCTGTTTATGGAACACGCGCTTTGGAATTTCTATTTGGTGCTATCACACGAAAGTGTGGAAAAGGTGAAATGGGGTTGGCTGATTAGGGGCGTAGGCTTATGCTCACGTCGAATTTACTTCCCGATCTGTAATCATCACAGCGGTTTTTCAGCTGAATCCGCCATCCTGTTACAGTTGAAGAAATTACACCCCGCATCACGGTAGTGCATCACCGTACCGTAAGATGTGATCGAGGATCCGATGGGTTCGCCTCTCGCACCAAGACAATGGAAGCAATCTTCTGTAGCGTCGAAACGACCTCACTTACTATTCAATACGATAACTAATAAAATACACATAAGATTAACTGTTAATAAAAATAAATACAATCATCGTGATGGACCGGAATAGAAGATATGTGATGAGTGATGAAGATTTATTTTTGGACACCCGACGACTTAGAAGTTATCTGACTACCTAGTTTGATTTCAATCAATTCGATCGAACGAGGAACAACGGGAAAAGGTGGAAAAGAAAATAAGCTTCCTTTCGCACATGCAGCAAAATGCAATATCAACAATCTGATCGTCGTTGGCGTTTCTTGGTTCTTGGTGTTGGACCGCTCTTACTATTCGACTCGTCATCTATCCCGTCTAATCCCGTCTAATTCCGTTATTATGGGAAGTGGGATGGAAAGAACAACTGTTTTTTTCTTTCTTTCCGTGCCTGCCAACCTCGGAACTTTCCAACGTACTCATTGGATCCAAGTGCCGTTTACTCTCTCTTGCACCTTCCACACACGGCTGACACGGTTCGGAATTCCGGGGCAAGAGAGGTCAATTGGTCTTTCTTCTTTTAAGCCTCTTCCGTAATGGTTCGCAGCTCGCGGCTTATTAGACGTGCACGTGTATAGCGTAGTGTATCCATATGGCCATATTATAGCGCATCTATCATAGTACAATACCTACTACACTAGACTCAGCCAACTTATCATGGAATACGATCTGTGACTATTATCATTCATCTCCGTCGGTTTGCTAGACCCCTCCAGAGCACGCCATCTCCGATATCAATATCAACACCAACACTAAAACACTAAAACACCAGATCGCCGTTTTCTTGCTCTCTTGTTTGTTAGTCGATACTAACATTCCTCCACTGTCAGGCATTATCAGGCATGATCAAGCTGTCGCTCAAACCCGAACGGTAGTCGAAAAAAGGCGACCAGACGACCAGGACGACTGCAGAGTCCGACCGCTTCGACTGCTCCCGGGTTCCTAGCGTGCTCTAGAGGCGGCATTACATACAGCATTGGTGATACGCTCGCCTATCGCGCCACCGCCTTCTGCCTGAGTCTCCAACTTGGACTAAACCTCCAACTAGCCATGGTGGTGATAGGCATTGAGGATTCAATGGGGCTATGCTTTGGCGCACAAACCTGCATTACATAGTACATAGTACGTCTATTACATAGTATTGTGCATTCTGTTTATCGTCTAAGCACTATTTGGGTATCATTAGGTTGCTCATCGGCGCTCATCACTTGTTTCATTATTTTACCGTGCATACTAGTACAATTGCCAATGCACTAGCATTGCATTAACCATATTGTACGCGTACACATTACTGGCACATAAATGTGTACATACATACATATGTATCGTATGTAAGTATGTATATACATGCATTAATACCGACCCATCTCGTTAGTACCTCTATGAAATGCTACTAATTAAGCGGTGGACCGCTCTTCTATCGGATTAGAATCCCAAATCAGGAAGCTTATCAGGACTAGGTAAGGCCAGGCGATCATTCCACCGCCAAAGTGCCTAGACACGTTACTGGGACTTCCGACTTTGACCAGGTACCTTATTACCTTAACGTACCCATAACTGGTTCCGTGGAAGCCTTCCGGCTCGACAGGACCCCCAGCCAGAAGCCTTCTAGCTAATTTGCCTCCCATTATGCGGCCTGCTACCCGGCTCCCACAGTGCTGGAAACCCAGATACGTCAGGGTAGCCTGTTGATGAAGCCCAGAAGCGGACGAAGTACTGCCCGTTGGAGAGTACATTCGGCCCCTCTCCACACCAATGGCCTATTCATCGACCTGTACCTTGCATGCCAATTTTTGTGCCTGCAGCAGTCTTTCTGCAGGAACAATGCAGAACCGGCACATTCTTACTGTACAGAGTTAGCCATGGTAAGTCGGTATGCAAGCAGGTTAATGATCCGGGGCTTAAATACTTAAATACTTGTCTACATACATACATCTAGATAGATAATGAGGGTGCGGGAAAAAGAAATGGCCCCAGAGTAGCACTCGACGACGAACCTATTGCCAACTTCGATAAGATGCAGAATAAAATGCAATAATACGCGGACTACAACCCTCAGGATCTCTAACTATGTAGATATGTATGTATGTATGTCGCGCGGTCCTTCGACGGTTTTGCGCATGTCGAAAGACATCAGAGCCGATCTACACAGCTAGCACATTCCCTGGCATCGATGACAAGACTTTTCGACGTTACATGGTACCTGATTACACCGGATTACACGTACACGGCGCGGAAGCAGTCCAGAACAATCAATTTGCCAACGAGGAGGCTAAAAATTCTCTTGTGGTACATGACAAGTGATAGTATATAGAGGCCCGTGCTATCCTCAATCGTACCCTTTCCTCATCTAGATAGACAACCGTAATGAGGGAGGTTGAAAAAAAAATGAGCCAGTGGCGATACTAATACTTGTGTTTCCATTCAGAGAAGCTGACCTATACATAGTAAGTTTTTACGAACGACGACAGCATCGCCAATTGTTTGTCCGAAAGTTCCATGAGAGTGATGTGTCCACGGTACCGTCGGCGTGGGCTGATCCGCCTCAGGTCGGAAACTCCACCGTAACGTATTCCTTCTAGTTCCAACGTGCTGGAACGTATGATGCCAGAAGGTGAGGATCAATAAGTCAACAACTATCATGCGAGGTTCTAAAGCTGTCAAAGTCGGAGTCATACCGTAGAAAGGCTGGAAACCTTGATTCTTGACTGTCGCCTCACATCTTTTGTAGACTAGCGGTTCCACTCCGATAGCAATTCCGAACTGCCCGCTGCCGTTCGAAACCGGGAAGCTGGCGTTGCCCTTACTGTTCGGTCCCTTTCGGCAAGTTGACCGCCAAGTGATGATACCTCACCTTTGACAAACTCTTCATCTACGTACTATCTACAGTGTCGTCGTCAATCTCATGCAATCTGATGATTACGATGATTACTACGTAAGATATGATTGTCTTAGATTGCGTCTATCTGGAAGACATGGAAGCCCTTGGATGGGCCACGGGCCGTTTGGAGAAGGAGCCGCCTTCCGCACCCGTTGGTGGAATTGATAACTCGGCGACAAGGACCGAAACTGGAACAGTGCCGTTTCCTCCAACCTGTTCCCCCAGATTCGCAGAATAACAGGAAGACGCCGGTCAGGCAAGCCCTTGAGTACAAAATGCCCACCCATGCGATAATGCAACGCCGAGGGCTTCCGCATCTTCCCAGTCTCCCACGCATTCGCGAGCTAACTCGAAATGAGCGACGGATTCGGGCTAGCTTCGAACCGGGAGCCCTGTCAGGAACTGTAGCAGGTGTGATTCTGGAAGATCTCGTCAGTTCTTCTCAAGGTCTTGGCTTGCTGACCGGCATATTTTCGACCAATGAGCGCTGATACCGGATCGCACGCCTACGTAGGATAAAGCTAGGTACATGAAGGCACGTTGCCGGTCACCCTAGGTGAAGATGTTTCTCATTCGGTCCTACGACACATCATATGCAAGGAAAGGCCGTGACACTATAATCGTTGCATTAATATAAATCTCCAAACATTGGATCATCGTTAAGCAACCGATAGGCTCTAAGATAATTGTATGATATGCTGTTTCGAAATACACCACAAACCCACGACCGTGGCCGCAATGCTAAAACGCCAAACTACACTGACCACGGCAATCTGACACATGATAGGTGAGGCTTAGCACGATTTGCTAACACGACGGGGAAGAGAAGCAATACGTTACTAATAAACGAGATATTAACCTATCAATACAATATTAGTACACTAGATATGTGCAATATGTAGCGTTCGCCAAGCAGATAGTCGACTCGTCAGGACGAGCCGCTCCGTTATTACTCCAACACACAGATCTGAAGGTGAACACTTCGTTCGCCTCGCCGCCGCCACGAACACTAAGCAGTCGCTAATGTTGCTGAGGTCTTAATAAGTACCACCTTGATACTAGTCACCCGCGGAACATTACTAGAGCGCACTTGTTATACCGGAATTGTTAAGCATGACACTAAATTGATGTACTCCACAGAGACAAATAAAGAAAGGGTTCGGTACTAAGTCTTACTAGTATACCACTAGCAATAGAGCCAATGTCGGAGCTTTTCTATGTAAAGTAGCATCCAAACGGATGTACCGACTAATAACTATGGATGTGCCTACTACTAGTAGTATGCTTACCTAAAGTATGCTATATCTCAGGCGAGTAATCGTGGATGGTGTCAGGTACAACTATTGGTTATCATGGATTCTCTTGGGTTATTTGGCTTTCCATCCTATCTTCCCCGTCGATATTTTGTCCCGCTAATGCAGGACCTGGTCCAATTGGCAGCGTTCCGCTGTGATTTTTTCTGGAAGACTTCTTGCGTTTCAGTTGCGTATCCGTTTCTTGTCATCTATCACCCCACTTGTTCCAACCACCAGTTCATGATTTATCACTCGAACTATCGTTATCCTTAAGCGAGGCACCCGGCATAGAGATGAAGCGTGGAGGTATGTGAGTGAGCTCGCCATAGCTACCTACCTACTAAACCCAGGTCCGTTTGGGAATCCGGGCTTGCTTAAACCACTACTACGTACAACCAGCCAGCCAGCATTATAATAATGAATAATAAAAATGATACTACTAGTAATAAGAATGTCTCCATTTTTCATCGCATAGCATTTAACCTGCTTGGAAATTCGGTATCCATTTTTTCCCTGTGCTACGGAGAGTATACTGCCTTTATGACCCAGGAATTATTCGTTTAATTTACCTAACCACGTTATGTAGCCCTGTAAATTCCCAATTCTACTATAGTATCGTCCCAGAGCCATAGGCACGGATACTTCCAAAATTTACGATAGAAGATTCCAAGACACCTTAACCAATTCAACCTCCCCAGCCCTTCTCACCTCATCTCACCTTGATGGATCCCGGAATTCCCATGGGACTTACCGCGGTAAGTCACGTCGTATCCCGCCGAGACTATCAGTTCTCAACTCCCATTCGCATAAACGGCGAGGCTCATAATGAAAACGCAATCCGAACTATTACTAGTTTATCAGACGAAGGGTTCCTATTATGCTATACCGCCTGCGCAATGTTATTATTTGAAACTTTTATTATAATGAAGGATGTTCTATTTAAAATATCCGTAAGGCATAGCACACGCCTCTAAATGGCTAGCACCAGACAAGTGTTCATGCGTCAAGTGGATATGTTATGTATGTACTACGCAGTACCTCTGACTTATTCCACCCCGAAGCTCGGGACTCCGTCTGGTCTTTGTAAAAGCAAACGCGCGTTGTCCCGCGCCATCTCACGGCTACGTCGATCTTTCTTACGATGATCTTGGTCTAAGGACTATGTAAGGTCTCTCCAACCAACCGCCTCTTTCGCCACTTTCTGATTTTTCTTTTACTTTTGCGAGCTTGCAAGTCCATGTTGCCTCGGCAATTGCCGCCAAGGTCTAAAGTATGGGAAAAGCGATGATCGTCATCTCCCACGCAACGGCACCGGCAAGGCAAAGCGAGTAACAAGCTTCTGACATCGTGGGGCCGGGAACCCGTGGCGGGCATACCGCTACCGGAAGATCTACTGTCGTGGGGTTTATCAAGACGGATGCCGACACCAGGAAGTCCTACATAGGTAATTTTCTTTATTTCTCGCAAGACGTTTCAATGCGGTGTCGAGAAGGACAAATCCTCCAAGGTCACAGGCGCGCACGCACCAACGATGCACTGGCGCATGTAACGGTGTAGGCAAACCAACGCTTTCGATACGCAGCTACGAGGAGAAATGGTATAACATTTTTCCTCGGGGTCAGTGACAAGAAAAATTTTGTGCGTCAACGTTTCATTCTACAGTGTCATCGAGATTCATACCATGTTTCTTAGCAACTTCCCTCGGTCGAGCGCAGAGGTAAGTGTTGCACTAGAGTCTGAGAGCAAATCGATAAACGGTGTCATTGGAGGATTTAATGTTGAATTTGGTTCGAAGGAAGAATTAGCTAATCTTCAATGCTACCTCTTGGTGGTGAGCATCATCAGAATGACTTGCACCCCACGTGTTCTCTTAACCACACCTATCAAAGAATGCCTGCCATAAATGCACTTTGTTAAGGAACGATGGAACTCAAAATGTTCCGTGTCGAGAAAGTGACTTTTGAAGTCCGCCACCGCCAACACTGGATGACCTTCCTATTGCGAATTTGCTAAGTTTTGCGGGCCGAACAGTTGACGACAACACTATCCTAAGTAAAGCATCGCAACATGCACCTACCTACACTACCGTTAGTGATGACATCCTCTATTTTTGCGATAGGACTCGGATAGATTACCCAGATTAGGTACCTATCTATTAGTAATGGGATGTTCCGAGAGTCCAAGTCGTTTGTGAGATCTGAACAATGCGATCCCGCATTATCTGTGTAAGACTAAAGACATACACCTAGCTGTCACCTGAAATCATATGCAGGGGAAAACGTCAAGTCAATCACACAGATCGAATAAGAATCTGCGCGAACCAAAGAATTCGGCGCGAGGGCAAACTTTTTTTCTCTCAAACATCAAGCTGCATATTCTCAGGCAGATGTTTGCAACGCCTGATTACCAGAAACCAACATGTTTCGGAAGCGAAGCCGCCAAAAGCGGAAGTCTTCGCAGACGCATACAACTGTGTTCGGTTCACAGGCTGCCCTGACGCCGCCGGGGTTTTCTTCCCCTCTATCTACATATTACTGCCCGCCACGAAAAGCTGCAGCTACTCCGAGGTGCCTTGTTAGTTGCAGGTAATAGAGTTGGAGGCGTCCCACTCGGAACTGTCATCAGTGACTTGAGAAAACGCTGTGCCTCTTTCCACCCCGCTAGGTACCGCTAGATACGACCGAGGCGGGATCTCCGAATGCGCCATCGACCAGATCCTCCAAGATCCTAATAGCAAACTGGCCTGCCTAGATTGTTCATCGACAACATCGAAAAATAAAGCCTCGAACTATTTGCTACCTACCTAGGTAACCTATCTAACTTAGATCAGGCGACGTCACCGAAAAGTGTGGGGTTTGCAGAAGCATTCGGAGAATTGAGGTCGCCATCCATCCCTTCCTCTAAACGGCTTTGCATAAACATGGCGGGCGCAGCATGCCCTAGTCAAAGTCCAAATGTCTGACGAATTAGTCGCAAGCAAGCCAGCACTCCCTCTCGATATTAGACGGACGTTGCTGCCGTCATCATGGTCAAAGAAGCTAGGGTCATGGATTTAACTTACGGATATGACGAGATCGCGGGATCGTCCCGAGGCATGGTAAGAGCGGGAGATTCTCTATGGTCGAACGCCACTCCCGTCTAGGTACCTAGCTAAGCACTACGAAATCCTTTGGGCATATGTACAGACTGTGGTGTAAGCAAGAGAAGGCTCGGTCGATGTCCGAGTCTCAACATGAACTTTTGTTCTCGTCTGCTATCTTTGCCGCAGTCGCATTCTTTGATTGCGTCGTACCTGAAGAGGGCACAGTCGAGCTCGACCACGCCGCTTTCTGGTCCAGAAGCGTGCAAAAGGATTCTCGTGCTACCCAACTTCTTGGGTCGTACAGGTACCCGTAGGAATATGTATCCATGAAATGCTTTGCTTAGCCGTCCAAGCCGATCTAGTAAATAGATGCGGAGGGAATATGCAATGCGAGTCGAAATCCAACAGAATGAAGCTATAATGCGGCACGGATTGGCCAGTAAGGCCACTCCTACGGAATTTCCCTAACGAATTCGTTAGATGTCTGCAGCAGATATTGTCTGTATTGTCTGTCTGTATGCCCGCTGACACACACAACATGTACTATCTTCGCATCCTAATCCTTCCTTGGACCCCATCGCAAGATCATCGGTCTATATGGAGTCACTTTATCTATCAATGCACATAGCGTATACAGCCTAGTGCGCTTACCCTCTATTTTGACATACCAAATATTACTTACTAACAATCGTAGCTTGCTCTGCAGTGCCGCCGCTAATTGGCTCTAGACTGGTCCAACGCTGACATCCATGGATACACCGCTTTTGATAACCACACCTATTGTCTATCAAACTTGGAATATAGAACCTACTATAAACGGCTCGGTTTTGAATCTGGTAGGTTGGACGGACTGGGCAGATTGGGTCAAATCCTGCAACGCTCTCTCACTGGCTGGGTGTGCCACGAATAATCGTTCAGGAACCTCCCGTACGGAATCCAATCATCTCGATCGCGTCAACTGTTGGACGCGAGGCTGCTTACTCTATACATTAGGTAGGTAGTACGCTATCACGAATCGCGACATCGAAATCCAACGAATTGGAATCTCGTGCCAAGTTATTGCACCTATGAATCTTTACTTTTGATGTTAGAGGCTAGAAGCTAGACCGACGCGTAGATGTCCACAGAGCCTCGTATGCTATACGATGACGCCAGACATAAGCTACGAAACAGATCTCGCAATCATATACGCCATCCAATGTCTAGGCATCCTCTATATAGTACTTTTAATTAATATACTACACCATCCTCACCAAACAGTCCTCCTTGTGAGCGTGAGATAGCTACTAGTAGTTTTAACTTCTGACAGAGAGGGAGGCTATTTGGAGGAAATCGAGCTAGCTGCTAAGCTTACCTACATGTCTAGCGCACCCTGGATAGGAATTATGTGCCGAATTGGGGGTATAACGTGGCGTAATCGCCTAGCAAACTCGCGCAGGAGGCGGTATTTATTTTATTCTTTTCGAGTATTCCTCTGTGCCGTCGCTCCCCTTTTAAGCGAAAGGTCAGATCATGACCTGCCGTGGAGATGTCCCCGACGCTGTGAAACTCCCCAAGCAAAGTGATTGCTGACGCCACGCTCCTCCATGTGTTGCCTATCACGTACCTATCGTATCGCATACTGTCCTTTTCTGGGTGATCAGCGAAATTTCTTACCTACCTCTACAGATTAAAGATTTTTTTCGGGAAAGCTGTTGTGAATGGTGAGAAGTGCCGTCCGTACCTTGTTGATGTGCCCTTGCTAACCCGACGCCGAGTTGAAACTGACTCGTCGGTCTGTCGCTGTGTTACGGCACGGAACAGCCTGGCCTCCCATTGCTCAACGGCCGACCTGTGCTACGGACAATCACCCGCTGAAGATTTTATTTGTGGGGGAAGTACTGTTAACAAAGAGGTACAACCGGTTTCACACACAAAATACGTCGAAATTGACAAGAATAGGCTATCAGAAATCGAAATATGCACGGATCTTGCTGCTGCCCTTCATCACCATAGAGTTCTGACTTGTCGGGTATAATCTATGACAAAGAAGACTGAAAACCCGTTTCGATAGCTCGCCGTCAGCTTACCCCTTATGACGTACACGCTCAGGTACGCGGAACCAAGACACGGAGATCAAAGGTTTCTCTATGTCATTGTCATAGAGGCTGATCGTCTTGATGTATCTGGTTGACATATCTACATCTTCAAATTTGTAAGCATAGATATGAATAGGTAACTTTCTGTTACTCCGTGAGATGCGGAAGAATTTCCGCACCGCTTAAACAGAAATTGTCCTTGGAAGACTTATCCTATATTCTGATACATCATTTCAAGGGATCCAGCTGTATGTAGGTGCCTAATTTAGTGCCTCTTGACTTAGAAGAGAGTTGGTGGTTGCGCCATCTCCATGAAAGACAAAAGGATGAGGCGTAGATGTGGAAGTGAAAGTATCACTTTTCATCTCACCATCATTGACGATACGAAGAACACAGTAAAGTGTAATAGCTCGTATAGCTCAATATAATTACGTAAACCATGGGCAATAATTGGCGAACGGCCGTAAAAAAGAACCCCCGAAACGTCAGCGTAGTCCCCTAAACGTGCGAGTGAGGCTAAAAAAGCCCCCAGGCCTGATATTAGAGCCCCCAGCTCCGGGGCTGAGAGAGGGACCGAGAAAGCATGGAGCTAGACAGATCGTAGCCACCGATCCCCGCCAGTTCTCTGGTAGCTCTCATCGCGCCGCCAGTCCGGCGTATCAGATCTCTATGCCGTCCCTATACCCACACGAAGGCGGTGTCTGTCTTGCTTCGGGGGCGCATAAGATGGAAGCTAGTCCTCTGTTGAGTATCGATAGATTATAGCCTGGGTCCCAATCTTGGTATGTACATTATAGCGTCTACGGACTATTTATTTAGTTATGCACGTAGGGCTTCCATTATCGCAAAACACAAGAGGAGGGTGGGAGAAACGTGCATAAGAGCCTAACCCTACGGGTCCATAAGATTTGAGACACGAGCCAACAAGCCCTTTTTATTCGTGCCATCGACGCCACGAGGCTTTTGGCTTGGTACCACCTGAGACGGTGCTAGGCTAGCAGAGACGAAGACAAGCTTTCTTGGTGACGGGAGAGTCTGAGACTGTCTGAGACAGAACACGCAAGACCGGGTCGTCGGGGCCGTCTATTCCTGCCCTCCTGCGCCGGCCTTGCTTGATGAGGACAAGAGGCTGAGCTCGGGTCCCGGCAAGCGGGATTAAGAAGAATGCTACTGAGAGACAGAACGCCCCGAGATCTCCGACTTGGTGTCGTGATGTCAATGGTTCGAAGTCCGCATCGTGCGCGGTAAGCCGGCCGCTAGATGGCCTGAGACGAAGCTAGATGTGATCTATCACTTGCCGAGGGTAGGCCATTTTCAGCTCGGACTGTCGCATTCGCCCCCAAATTTTGACGCTCGATTGGTCTCCAGTCGCTTCCATGGGGGTCACATTTTTCTTCGTCAAGGGCTGGACGGGACAGTTGTTTACCTAGGTAGGTATCATTGTGTGTATACCGAGGTTTTGAAAGTCGGTGTGACCAAACTGACTACAGGCTGGCCCTCCGTAGATTTCATCAGCAAGCTGTCCGACTGATCCATAATGGTCGAGACCGAACACGAGGACTTCCCTCCTCTTTCGTTCTGATGACTTTGTTGTTAATGGGGGCTAGTGTCCATCGAGTTTTAGAGATATGGACGGTGATGGTCCGGTTCATAACTCCCATGCCGTAAACGAGGAAAAGTGCAAGTATTCCCTACTAAGAATAGTATATCGGTGGCCTCAAGGAATTGTCTACGAAATATACTACCTACCTACCTAAGTGCCTAGATATGTGGTCAACTTTAGCATGAGTCCTAGATATTCTGGGAGACTGAAATTGTCATATGGATACAATGAGGATACTCTGCCTCGAACAAGCATCGGCGTTATTTTCATCGAGTCCTACTGTGATTCAGACATAGGGTGATATTCCGATAGATTAATCTATATTCCGACATATTAAAATGCATTTCCTACTAGGCAGCTGATACCTAGTGACCGTAATGTGCAACCGAGATAGGGGCTATTAACCTACTGAGATGCTTGTCCCCAATGGCAACCTCAAGTCTTGCCTTCGGATATAGACAATAACTCTCAAGATTAGAATTGAATAACTGGATCCTAATAGCCGAGAGCCTCACTCACCTAGCCCACCATTCGGCATTTTCCTTGGGGATTTCCGGCGTGGCGGCTTTAATGTCTTATGGAGGTCCGCCCTAAAAACGATAACGACAACTATGAATGAAGCTATCGAGTGTAAGTACGCTTTTACAATTTGAAGCAATCTATCGTGAATGGTAGCGAAGAAGTTAACTAAGATTAATCAGAGACAGGTGGGCATAGCTTCAAAAAGGAGCGCCATTTGGTATCATATACCGAGGTCAAAATGGTGAGTTCCTCTCTATAACTTTGATGGTATCCTATTTCCACTAGCACTAGGTATTGAATGACAAGGAAAAACAATCAGAGTTATAAATTTCGGTGTATAACGTCTTCTCGAATAAGTCATTTGACTTAGATAGATTAGGTACCTATTCACGTATCGCGATCGTTTTTACTACTTCAGAAAATAAGAATGATACTTCTCATTACTACCACCAACATGCCTTCGAGTTGAAGATGACATTAATGAGATATCGTGAGGAGCGATTGTAATTCCTCGATGTATCTAGTATCAGCTTAATGCGATGACGACAATAATGACCTTGATTGCACCATAGGGCTCCAGCAATGAGAATCGTTTGCAAGGGGTTATACCATGGGTCAGATAGCCTACCTGGCTTAGCTATTTTCAAGTTCTCATAATTATAGCTGTGATGAATTAACATGAATCTCTCCATCAAAGTCAATCAAATACAAAATGAAGGTTAAGTTGCAGTCCCAGATACAGCTACAGCTACAGTTACAGCTACAGTTACAGTTACAGTTAATTCGCATATCGTTATTGTCGTTATCTACTAGGTCCTACCTACATGGATGATGTACTTGTATTGTACATACATTGTACAATATAGCGGGAAGTCGCATTGCGGGCAAGCTCCCAGCGAATGACGTAGCGCGTGGGCGCTGAACAACGGCGTCAAAGCTAACCTTAAGGTTGGAGCTTGCTAGTAAAAGCTTATCAACACCAATTATGGTATCATGAAAGCTAACAAAAACACCATCGAAGCACGCTGCTTAGGTGCCGAACATGCATTCGCATCTGCATCGAATTGAATTTGCGTGCGACCGTTCGTGATCCGAGATAGGGAGTCTGAAAAGACCAAGCGAATTCGGTCTCTGCTCCTTTCCACAATGGCCTCCGGGTCCCCAATGCAGGCGGTGGAACCCTCTGGTCCCTACCTGCGAGGATCTTCGCCAGTACCAGACACTTCGCTGTCGAGGTTGTCCTCCCACGATAGGCTCAATGGCATACTCGAGGTTCGTCTGCACACCATAATCCGAGTTATTCTTTGGTCCGTGTGTTCGATTTCTGTTTCTGGTTTTGTGATGCGAAAAACGCAAAAAGAAAAGAAAATGCGGGTGCAACAGTCTTAGATTTCCGACAACCGCAAACCAACCCTTGCATCCTTCAGAGCAACACAGTCCTACATACATATCTCCAACTTGGCATTCAAATATCTGACGAGAGATCCTTCCCCACTCCCAGACCGCTAGAGAACGCGCCGACACGATCGGCTCGCAGGCCTCGGGGCGCAGTCCGAGAATGAGCGTCAATTTCCAACGTCTGTCGGGACGCGAAGGCGACGATTGTCCTGACGAGACGACTAGCATCGCGAACGCGCGCGACAAAACCCCGAATTACCAGGGCACGCGGATTTCACCCAGCCCGAGGAACAGGCGCCCCGCTCAGCAACCGAGTACCGACAACGCCCCGACACCGACGAATAACACAAATGGCGTCGGCCACCACGCGGATGAGAAGAGTTGGTTGCAGAGTTGCTTTAGCGGTTTGTGGTCGTTAGAGCTGGAGAACAAGGGAAGCGTAGCGAGAGACCATCTAGCCTTGGGTATGTTGCAATGCTGCTCTCCCTATCCCGCTTGCCATCGTACGTTTGCAAGCTAACGGGTAGAGGCTAGAACGAACATTTCTTGCTTGGCTTCGGACGTCGCTCTCTTTCGCGTCCATCGGGATAGCCGTCACGCAATTGTTCCGACTGAATACTTCGATAGACAGCGACACCGATCCGAATTCCGAAACGTTGCGTCGTATAGGGAAACCGCTTGGTGCGACGTTTATAGGTATATCTATACTTATTCTACTGCTTGGATATCGTAGATATTATCAAGGCCAACAATGGGTGATTAAGGGGAAATTTCCTGCGTCAAGGGGGACCATAGTGATAGTGTCGATAGTCGCGTTTGCCATTATTGTCGTCAGTTTATTTGTGGTGATATTTACACAACCTACGGGAGCGATATCTGGTTGAGCTACATAGTGATTGAGATTTATGAACATAATGATAACTGAGAAAATATTGCGTTTTTTTTTTTTCAAATCATCACCATTTATCGCAGTATTCCGACGGTGATCGTTTGGATTATCATATGGATAGAATCCGGTAGCACAGTGATTAACCTTAAGGCTTTTACTCCACTAAATTTCAAGACCTCTTACCACTCAAAACTTACACATTTCACATTTCATTCACTAAACCCAACTTCATACAATTACGTCACTTAGGCACGGTATCACATCCAAAGTGTGTTCACACTCGGAACTCTAATCATCATCTCACTAACCCACCTTCCCTCACATGCACACACCCCACGACGCGCAGCTATGATCCCCATCGACGTGGCGGCCTTCGCCCGGACGCAGCTCGCGCTGCTAGACGCCGAGCTGCAGTCCGAGATCGAGGAGACCAGCAGCCTGATCGGGGGCAGCAGCCCCTCCGCGCTGCAGCGCGCGGGGCTCGCCGTCACGAACCTGGCCGTGTGCTCGCAGCGCACGGGGTTCGGCGGCAGGACGGTGCTGGAGCTGGCGGCCGACGCGGCGACCGGCGAGTTGCCCGAGCACGGGCTGCGGACCGGCGATATCGTGCTCGTGGCCGAGCAGCCGGCCGGCAGCGCGAAGAAGCGCGAGGTCAGGGACTTGGAGCGCAAGGGCGTCAGGGGCGTCGTCGTCAGGATCAAGAAGGAGGCTATTGCCGTCGCTGTCGATGAGGAGAGGGAGGACGCGGTGGCGTTTGGCGGCAGGGTTTGGTTGGTTAAGCTCGCGGATGATGTTACGTACCGCCGCATGAACCAGGTCATGCAGCGCATGCGGGATATGCCGGAGGCTGAGTACTCCGGCTTCGTGAGGGTGCTATTTGGGTTGGGCAGCCCGTCGCCGGTGCCTGCAGACTTGAGGGCGGATGAGGAGGTGGGTGAGGGCAAGGTGGAGTGGTTTGATCCGGGGTTGAATGAGAGTCAGAAGGATGCTATTCGGTTCGCGCTCAGGTCGAGGGAGATCGCGCTTATCCATGGGCCGCCTGGGGTAAGTTTGCTGAATATCCTATATTCTATGGTGGGTGTATGGGGAGCATGATCGAGGGGACTAAGTTGGATAGACAGGCAAAACGCATACGCTCATCGAGTTGATACTGCAACTCGTCAAGCGCAACCAACGTGTCCTCGTCTGCGGACCCTCCAATATCTCCGTCGACAACATCGTCGAGCGGCTCTCTCCTCACCGCGTACCTATCGTGCGTCTGGGGCATCCGGCACGCCTACTGCCTTCCGTCCTGAGCCACTCGCTCGACGTGCTAACGCAAACTTCGGAGGCTGGGCTCATCGTCAAAGATGTACGTAATGAGATGGACGCTAAGCAAGCCTCCATCAAGAAGACGCGCAGTGGCAAGGACCGCAAAGCTATCTATGCGGACCTGAAGGAGCTGCGAAAAGAGTATCGCGAGCGCGAGCGCAGGTGCGTTGGTACCCTCATCGGCGGGAGTAAGGTCGTGCTAGCTACGCTACACGGCGCTGGCGGCTTTCAACTAAAGAACGAGGAGTTCGATGTTGTCATCATCGACGAAGCCAGTCAGGCCCTCGAGGCGCAATGCTGGGTTCCGCTGCTGGCGGCGAAGAAGGCGGTTTGTGCCGGAGACCACCTGCAGTTACCTCCTACGGTCAAGTCGACGAATTCAAAAAGCAAAGCTAAGCCAAAGGCAAAGGCAAAAGGTGTTAATGAAGGAGAGGAGGGGAAAGGGGAAGGGGAGCTGATAAAGGGGGCGAGCTTGGAGACTACGTTATTCGACCGCTTGCTTAAATTACACGGAAAGGGGATCAAGAGGATGTTGACGACGCAGTACCGCATGCACGAGAAGATAATGCGGTTTCCATCCGACGAGCTTTACGAAGGGAGACTAGTTGCCGCGGACGCGGTCAAGGAGAGATTACTTAAGGATCTGGAGTACGAGGTTCAAGATACGGAGGATACGAACGAGCCGGTGATTTTCATAGACACGCAAGGAGGCGATTTCCCGGAGAAGAACGAGGAAGAGGAGGATAAGGAGAGCAAGGGCAAGGATAAGGATAAGGATGGGGAGAAGAAGGGACAGAAGAAAGCTACGGCTAAGTCACTATTTGGTGAGAGTAAGAGCAATGAAATGGAAGCTGCGCTGGTAAGGCAGCATGTCAAGAAGTTGGTTGATGCTGGCGTGAGGGCGGAAGACATAGCCGTTGTCACGCCTTACAACGCGCAGGTAAGTTCAGTTTTCATCCACAATCTTCGTATATTAGATCAGTCCTATCCTAGTATTTTCTTCCATGATTACTATGGATAATATCTTGATATCCTGTTATTCGATACGCTAACCAAGCGCGATGATAGCTCGGCCTCCTAGCCCCCCTGAAAGAAGCCTTCCCCGGCATCGAGCTCGGCTCCGTGGACGGATTCCAAGGCCGAGAGAAAGAAGCGGTGATCGTTAGTCTCGTACGGAGCAATTCCGACGGGGAGGTTGGGTTCTTAAGTGAAAAACGTCGGCTTAATGGTGAGTTTATGGAGTTTATTAATGCCCACGGATATTATGAGGTTACATTATAGAAGTGAGGCTAACTAGGGCCAGTTGCGATGACGAGGCCTAAACGGTCGCTTGTTGTCGTGGGTGATTCAGAGACTGTCCGTCGGTATGTTTATTTACTGGTGTTTTTCTCACCTACTATCTACCCATCCTCCCAGCTACCGCTATTTCCTTGCCCTTGCCCTTGCCAACCGTATCTCGCTATAGCAGACATACCTGTCTCTTAATATCCGAACGAGAAATCGGATTTATCATCTCCACCACAACACCCGCTTAGACGATTTAGTTGTTTCATATGTTTCTAGAAGCCAATTTTTCAATTTCTGGTTCTGGGTTCATTTACTGATTTCGGGAACCAGAGGCAGCAAATTTCTCAACAACTGGATGGAGTGGCTGGAGAACAACGCCGATCTTCGCTACATCGATTCGGCTTCGATAGAGACGTGAGATGTGACAATCAAATGTGCGTGACTACGCAGTAGTGTACCTAGTAGCTAGGTCTTTTGGCCGAGGCGAACAGACTCTACCTTAATATTGTATCCCCTGGGAATGATGTATTGAAGGGGTGTTCATCCGAAGTTTTAGCACGGCGAATGATAATGACTGCAACACGCGAATACGACTCTACGATACTTGCCGAATTTACGTCTAGGTTTCCTGGTCTGTGCCGTCTGGCGTTTATTCAATATTGAGAAGAGGTTACCTTGCATATCGTAGATTTATTCTGGCCTCACCAACCCTCCACACATATGCTATTCTACTATGTAGTAGCATTGACGGCGTGTCGCCATCATTAGAGTAAAGGGTACATCACATAAGGGACATGGAATGCAATAATTGGACCAAATCGGCGGGTTGATGGAATCTCCAGAAGAATGGAAAAGCCAAGCATCCCCGGGGGGTTGTCTTCAATGCAAAAGTTCAGAATTCATGCTGTCACATCCGAATTTGAGAGAACTGATGAAATATCAGACGATGACGCGCTGTGACCGATATGCGGTTCTTTGAAATGTGGAGGCCAGAGGATCTATTACCTGGATGGGTTACATATCTCACAATATCCCTGATGTTTCAGAATTGCTCTTCTCGTAGCGGGGGCGGACCGTTCGTGATCCACAGGGCTAGACCTATCACAAGAGTAACGAGGGTTTGTCGAACCTTGTGTATGGTACTTCGTACTAATTTATCCATTGGAAATATTCCGGCTGGTGAAGTTGCCGAGGAATGAAAAGGAAGATAGTTGATTTCCCGTGCCCGAATATTTTCTATGTGAATGTTGGCGGGATCTCGATATTGAGAAATTGATTTTCAAGGGGTGAACGAAGTCTCTTCGCACCACTTTCGTCAAAAATTCGACGATCGCAGATTAGTTTCTGACGGCCCCCCTCTAGCACCTCATAATACACTACAGCTTCTTACAGCTTCTTACATTGCATAGCCTCTCCCCCATTGCAACCAAAAACACACGTTGGACGGTGTACCTGCATGAGTTAGCGGTTCGGAGAAATTCTGCGACTCTTGGGATTTGCTTAGATTTGGTTAGCTTTGTAATAATAGTGTGCATCCATACCTAGCATGTATGCTGTATGCAAGGTAGGTGGCGTTCGACGACGTCCAATGCAGCAGCTTAGATGCAAGAGTTAGGAGATCAGGGAGATGCGGATTGGACGATGCTAGCTGCGAGCTGTGAGGTCTCGCTTCCTGTTTCTCTTTTGCTCTTGGCCTTCCGTCTCTGCTCGGCTAGAATAACAAATAGGTAGAGACACTCTATATGCAGACTATACAGACCAACCAATGCGCGATCTTCGCTAGGGCATTGTGCCGGTGTCGGCTCAAATATGGGACCAATATAATAGTGCCAACGGCATAGTTGTCGATGTCTCAACTTTGCGGAACGTTGGTGCTGTCGAATCGCACAGCCTTCGCTGCATTAACGTTTGTTCTAGAGATCTTATGAAGGGACATCCTAGCCGATAGGATTTTCGTTCCCCCAGAGATTCGCGCAGATCAAACGCGGCATGCTTTCATGGGTTCGTATGGATTCGCGTGATAGTGTCATGTATGAAGTATGCAGGTATGTACGTAGTAGGTATGAGCTTACATACTATGTAGATGATAGTATGAACTTTGAAGGCATCCTTCGTCGTGCATCGTACCAAACCTGGGTTTCCCTGGCCTTGGCGGTTTCCCGTCAGAGATAGAGAAGTCGACGGATCGAGCGGAGAGAAACGTGGTGCAAAATAAAAGGGACGAAAATGGGGCATATCTCCCCATTCTAGCATTCTACATAGTAGCGTCTATGCAGATGTCGCTAGAATATTTTGATTAGTTAGAAGATAGTTAGAACCATCTTCCATGCTTTAAGCTTGGGATTCAGCTGAGCGGGTAATCGGACCAGAATTTCTCGTGATGCTGTGGTTAAAGGGACCTCGGGACTTATGATGACAATAGATTATGCAACTAATTGGTGGCCTCAGAACTAAAGTTCAACTTCGATGGACGACGCTGAAGCTCTATGTTGGCGATTGAACGGTTTGAGAGTGATACTGTTTTGGTTTAGGATAGTATGGCTGAAAAACGCCTTGATGTTTTTACTATTCCGTTTGTGTACGCAGTACATCTCTTTCACATACAGCATACATCTGGTAGTGTTGGGGACCTTGGGGTCCGGGGATAGCTGATAGTAGGTACCCTCAGCTACTGTACATAGTACAGTCTGTACTAGACTGCTGAAAGATGCCAAGCGACCGGTGACCATTTAGGGCTCCGAATCAAAAATAGTGACCTCGAGGGCTCGAATGTTGAAAACTCGCTGATTTTTATCTCGATGTTTGTTTTAGCATCGGTTTTCGGACGATCCTACAGCAGTATATGTTGACCGACATAAGTTTATCAACAATCCGAAATCGTGAAAGCGACCGCTAATTTGATGTTAATAGTTAATATTTGATTTGGGTATAATATAATATAGAAAGAAGAATTAAGTTGTCTATTAAGACGAAACGGTCGTGGAGCCTCAACCGGAAGTCGACTCCGTTCCCTACTAATAGGTTACTAACAGCGTACCTACTACATACTAGTATTAGGTAGTACCTAGGTCCTAGGGGTTTCAATGGAAGTTAGTTTAGTTAGTCTGAATTAAACTTTGAATATTATCCTTACATTTTCCAGAAGTGGCCTCCCATTCCAAGTACCTAGGTCCTACCATGCAGCTATCCAGTCAATTCTGCAGGGAAGTAAGAGGAGAAGAGCTAACAGACTGGGAAGCTACAGTAAAACCTCTCCATAACGATCCTAGTCTATAACGATATTTTGATATAACGATATCCTCAACGGGATTCAACGATTTTGTATGTAAAATAACAATATTTTGGCCATAACGAATATCGTAATTTTATTCGAAACCAACCACTAATATCGTTATACAAAATTTAAAATTACCACCAAAATTAAGTTTAAAGTGAAACCAAAAATAATCCCATATGTATTATTAATTATTTTACGTAGCTTATAAGTACATTCTCTTACAGTTTTAGTGGGAGGGTATAAAAGGGTACACGGGCCACTTTAAAGTGGAGAAACTGTCTATTACGATAACTTTATATAACGATAATACCCTTATGGTTTTTGACCATCGTTATGGAGAGGTTTTACTGTACCTGGCAGCCTGGGAAACAACCAGTTTCCCTTGCCAATATAGCAGCCAACTTTCGCCTAATCGGTTATCTTTTTAGTGTCCTGAACATTGAATGTTCTATTAAATTGTTAACCAACCTGGAACTTCTCCAATACACACTCAAACATTCGATCGTCAACTTGGAGTTCGTGGTCTTCCTATGATACAATTAGCATCTGAGACACCTTACGTACTTGAAGTACTTGGATACGATGTCAGGAAAAGAGCTCAAACTCGTCACAGCCACTACCCCCTCGGTTTTATGCTGTAGAGGCACGAGAACCCAAGCCTTCAAGGGGCTCAAGGGACTCAAGGTCCATCGAAACAATCTTAGCCAACACGCGGATAGATGAACACACAGACCCTCAAACCACGCTGCATATGCAAGGTCTGAGCATGGTTCTGCCCGCTCAGTCCACTGGACTACCACTGGACTACCTAGTACCTATTACTGCGTACTATGTAGTACCACTGGACTACCACTACATCCACTACAAGGACCACCCCCGGGGCCAACCAATATCAAGGCATTCCAACGCCCTGGTCCAGTGGCCCATCGTTACTATCCCGACCTATCCTGGTCTTCTCCTAATCCTCTTTGAGGTTGCTGTGCGGTCCTAGCTTCTTCACCCTCTGCTGTCTCTCTGCTGCTTCTGCCACTTACGGCCGATCATCTCATCAGACATTGTTGCAGTAAACCTGCAAGAGCTGCAAGAAGCTCGTCGTCTTAGTCCTCCATGTGCATTGATTCGTTTCATCCGTCCAGGCTTATCCATATGTATCCATATGTATCCATATGTTTACCGCCCATCCGCTCCCTCACCCCAGACCTTTTAGAGCCTTGCCATCCCACTCGCCCACTTGCTCACTTACATATGCAACATATGCACCGGTTTATGGAGACTATGGTCCGCCGTCGCAGGAACGCATTCGAATATGCGTTGTAATCGCCTTAGGTCCTGTCGTATCCCCCATCCCATAAACTAGCTCCGTGCCCTCATAACCTATCCTTCCTTCTGTTTATCTCTGTTCGCCACTCTCTCGTCCAGTGACAATCCAGGAGGGGGTCCCCTCTCACCCATTCGACTCGCATATCGACGTCCACGTCCACACCTTCCATCGAGCCGCATTGCTGGCGATGTGAGATGCAAGAGATCGATCTCTTTCCTAAAGCAACGTGACCCAACTGCGAATTCGACCGAGCTAGGATTGTGAGAGAGGCAGGAAATGGATCGCCGGCCGCCGTAAAATCCCATATCTACCATATTTACATTATCTTTCTAGTCGTTCGCTATTCACTCTGAAAATTTATCATTTCGTAAATCCCGCTCTCCCAGTTCCAATTCCAGTTCCAGTTTCAGCTCCAGCTCCAGTCCAGCCTTCAGAGACATCATGGGTCTCTTTAGACCCTCCACCAACCTCGGTCGACCGAAAACCGCTCAGCCTGATCCGAGTTCACTCCGCGGTAGAATTAGTGGTCCTATGCCGATGGATGATGAATTCCCTATTAGACAGCCTGGGCAAGGAATGGCTCACGAAGGCAAACCAGAACAGCCCGAGTCTCGCGCCGAGGATCAGCCCGCCTCGAGAGCTGAGATGATTCCTTCCGAGGTCGTACGGGCGGACAATATAGATTTTGTGACCCCGTCCGAACCGAGCCAAGCTTCTAATTCTTCTGCGAGCCCGCAGCAGCAACGGACCGCCCGTCCTACCACCCTCAGATACTCTACCGTCAGCGACGGCACGGACGTAGATCGCCCTCAGCGAAAACGATCGACGCTTAAATCTACATTAGGTAGGCTCTTCAAACGAAAGAAGAAGAACAGCACGGGCGGAAATTCTATTTCGGAGGGTCATTATACCGGATCAGGCGAAGAGGTAAGGATGACTGCCATGTTTTGTTTCCAATTTTGCCAGGCAGCAATAGTCGCTAACAGGAGTTATGTTCTTAGGATACATCGGCCTCCAATCGAGTTCAAAAAGAGACGGAGTCCAAACGGTCGGTCTCTATGCCTGTTAGTGACTATGACAGGGCGCTGAGGTCGCACTCGATCGGACCCGATGATATGATGGCGATTACCAGCGCTCGCAGCTCGATACAAGTAGACCCAGCACTTCTTCGAAGGAGAGCTGCGTCGTCTAATAGGATCCTAAGCGGAAGAATCAAAGACTTCGATGGGGAGATAATAGGACTCTCTCCTAGGCCAGCAAGTACTTATGGGCGAGGGGGTAATTTATCAAGAGAGGAAGATCCCGAGGATATTGGTCGCGCGATTACTAGTGATAGTCGCACCCACCGTCGGAGGTCGAGAAGTCTGTCGCAGCTTAATGATGTTGCGGTTTCTAACATCCAGGTTCGAAAGCGTAGCGACGAGATTCGCTATTGGAGGGAGAGCTTCAACCAGCCTATTTTATCGCCTAATTCGTCGACTGTCAATAATGAGGATCATGCTATCTTAGATACGGAGCCAGGAACGCAGCCGGAAACCCCAGCTGAACCGCCTGAGCCAATTCCGCCGAAGACGCCGCCGCAACCTTTCAATTTCGGCCCTATGGTCGGAATGAAGATAACGCAGGCAGCTAGTCTTGAAGATCGTATAGCTTCTCTAGAGATCCGCAATCAAAAGCTAGAGAAACTGGTTTCTCAGCTGTTCCAGGTTGTGCCAGGTGTTAACAATTATGTACCTGACACCCCTGAACAAGCACCGCCTCGAGGATCCATAATCCAATCAGCGACCTATTCGACGCCATCTTGCGCCGCCGTGGCTGAATCGTCTGGTTATCAGGCATCTTCTCAGGATGTCGAACACACATCAAGATATAGCGTCTCTCAGCAATCGGATGTGTCGTTTGGGGAAGGGAACACGTATATTGGATCAATTCCCCCTTCGACGAGACCAGCTGCAAGGCCCACGTCGAATACGACAATCCGTGGTGCGACGAGCTTACCTACGCTGCTAGGCGAGAATGCGGGAGCTCTCGCTACCGATCAGTATACGACACTGAAAGCCCTCGTCGATACCGAGCGAGATGCGCGACAAGCGCTAGAAGCCCGTGTAACTAGACTGAGTCACCGACTCAACCTAATATGCCGGGCTGCGCCTAAGCTCGAGACCGACTCGACTACTTATTCCACTGTGTCCGCTTTCGAGCACGACGACGACGAACCTCTGAGTGCTGGTGCAGACACTGAGTCGGAGGCATTCAAAACGCCACGCGAAGAAGGTAGTCACGGTTTTGGTGCTTTCGGCGAGGAGCTTCGTGATGAAGAGGTAGACGGCTCGAGGAAGAAGGCGGCTAGAACACTTTCCCTCAGCCAGTTGACTTTGAAGCGACCTATGCGGTCCCCACAAGAGAGCGGTGTGGACTTATGACTACACGGACTCTGAATATGTGCTAGCTAATGCACCTAGGCTCACGAGCTTAAAATCTAGCAGATCACTACTACTACCTACGAATTATTACCTAGCAAGCATCATTGCTCATTTTCTAGGACGCAATTGCACTTTTTGGCATAGGAGGCTTTCTGTCTTTCCCCTTTTTGGCGCAACGACACTGGTTGAGTCTATCACGATGTCCAAGCACGGCGTTTGAGATGTACGACTATACGATACGAATATTCCCTCCTTTTTTGACCCACCACACATGAGTCACCTCTTACCAACGAGATGAACGAGCGAGCTCTATCCATTGTCGTTCTGTCACAGCCGTCTGAGATGGTACCTCAACAGCAGCTCATCTCGCATATCCTTCCCTCAAATGTATTTTTTAGCCAACTTTGACCACTACCTACCCCACATTTTGATCATGCTATCCCGGACACCACACCATCCATATGATAGCATAGTAGTCTCGCATTGCTCGCAAATCTTTGTTTTCTTGTTTGTCGTTATTGTTCTCGTTTTTGAGCAGGTTTTTTTGTCCCGATGTCGATCCATCTTGCACGGAGCATTGCTAGAGCAGGATTCAGGCACGATATGATACCAACGGAGGAAGGTGAAGGAGCATTGGAGGGCGAGAAGAAGAAGGAAAGAGAGATAGTTTAATGGAGGTAGTTCGAGAAACCCTCGTGTATTAGTGGTAATTCATTTAATATATGAGGTGCGTGCGTCTAGGACGCGAGCTGCCGCCGTTAACCATGATTTGAACTTGAATTCTGAATTTTTGAATTGGAGTGATCGTGTTCATCAAGCCAGGTAGGTATCTACCTAGTAGAGAATCTGACATGAAGATCTACTGTTAATTACCGTCGAGCTTTCACCTGGGAAACTCGAGATCTAGATGCTAGATAGTTGCCCATGAATTCAATTGCACCGTGTACGCCCCCTCATCCAGAGATGCTAATTACAGCAACTTCCAGATCAAGATAGATGATCTCGCGCCAAGCCATGCATGTCCTCTCCTCCCCATCACCCAAGAAGCTCAATCGCGCATAGAAGCAAGCCCATCGTCCCGTTTCGACGAGAAGACGTCTTTTACGTTTGATGCGATTGGCCAATTCGCGTTATCAGGCGAGGCCCAGATGGCTGGGTATCCATGAGAGAGATAGCTCAGACTCTTGGAAGCGCGCGAAGAGGGGAAGGGGAAGAGAGTTGGAGAGGCGCTACGATGCCAGGATGCATGTAACATTGAACCTCCCACCTCGGATGCAGCCGAGACCATGTGGTGGCGGTTGATGATGGTATCGGTGTGAAGAATGGTGTGCCAGCTTCGCTTCTTCGTATTTGCATGCGAGTGAGCAGAATCAAGGGATTAAGGTCATAAGAGGATATTTCATTTGACTAAAATTCATTAAGAGCCCTGGTGTATGGTTTTTCATTTCACGTTGCAAGGAGGGGATATATATCACCGTCACCATGGAACTCACCGTACTTGCCATATTGGCTCTCGCGATCTTCAGCAGCGCAACACCACTCGCGCTGACTTCTCCCAACCCAGCGGCTGTGCTCCTACGTCCGAGAGCTGGTACACCGGCCATACTGTCATGCGAGGCATCTAGCTGGCCACCCAACCTAATTGGTGTCTCTAATGAACCGCAACCACCATCCGAGGATCTTTTGTCTATACTAGCAGAAGTTGACCCGGCCAATATCGAGGCCACAATCCTAAAATTAGTATCATTTGGCACGCGCCACACTCTATCGACGCAAAACTCTACCACAAAAGGGATTGGTGCGGCGCGGGACTGGATTCATTCCGAGTTCCAGCGGTACGCGGACGCGAGTGACGGCCGGTTGACTGTCGAGACGGTGGGGTACGTGCAGGAGGTCGACAACAATCGGATCCTGTTTCCGACGCTGATTAGCGACGTTGTTGCCACACTCCATGGGACTGAAGAAAATAGGCTATACGTCGTGAGTGGACATTACGACTCGCGAGTATCAGATCCGTTGAACTACGAGGATGACGCTCCCGGAGCCGATGACGATGCATCAGGCGTCGCTATCTCGCTAGAGTTGGCGAGGGTCTTTTCGCAGACGAAGTATCCAAAGCCAAAAGCAAGTATTGCGTTTGTGGCGGTCGCCGGCGAGGAGCAGGGTCTGTATGGAGCGCAGTTTTTGGCGCAGACATATGCTAATGCAACACCAAGAGTTAATGTGAGTTTAATTTTTTTTTCTGAATGTTGGCTAGCTTCGGCGATGTTAACAATTACGTCAAAGGTCGAAGGCATGTTTACAAACGACATCGTCGGCTCCCCTAAAGGCGGCACGGACGGAGAACGCAATGACCCATATGTAATACGGCTATTTGCTCAGGGTCTACCGCCGCTCGCAGTAGAGAACAGCACAACACGCGAAACGCGTCTGACAATCGGCGGCGAAAACGACACTCCGGCACGCCAATTAGCTCGATTCGTTAAGGAGGTCGCCGAGAATGAAGCTACAGGAATGAACGTGTCGGTCGTGTATCGGCTCGACAGGTACCTGCGGGGCGGAGATCATCGACCCTTTCTTGAAGCCGGGTACCCGGCAGCACGATTCACGGAACCACACGAAAACTACGCGCATCAACACCAGGACGTGCGTGTTGACGACACCGGAAAACAGTATGGAGACCTGCCTGAATTCGTAGACTACGACTTCGTAGCACGCGTGGCGAAGGTCAACGGCGCTGCTCTATGGAGTCTAGCGACGGGTCCCGGGGTCCCGCAGAATGTGAGGGTCAATACGGCGGCACTTAGCTCCAACACGACGCTGTATTGGGACCCGCCAAGTTCGGAGTACGGAGGTGGGTATGAGATTGTGTGGAGACCGACGAGCGCGCCGTTTTGGACAGGAGTCTTAGACGTCGGATCCGTTGTGCAAGCTGAGCTATCGCTAAGTAAGGATGATGTCGTGTTTGGTGTCAGGGCGAAAGGCGAGGATGGGTTTAGGGGGGTTGCTGTTCTACCTTTTCCCGGATCGCGGTGAGACTGGAGTGAAATTGAGAGGAAATTTGGGTCCTTGGTACTGGGAGACAACCAAGTTGATCGATGTTCGGACTTTCTTTTAGTTGACACCCACACCATATTATTAAGTCCTCCAGTGCATAGCTATATCAAGCCACTTAAGTAGTAATATGGAAGGCGGCATTAAGCTACTGCTGTGAAACACGATGGCTATCGTCTCGTCTGTACTAGGTACTGCCTTGTACCCATACTCAGATATACATACCTACATAAGTCTGGTTTATTCTAGAGATTACCTAGTTGAGGTATAAATACAGTCGGTTTCACGGTAGTGAGGTGAGTGAGATGTAGTTTTGTCGTGAGAATGCTTGAACTTAAAAATCATCCGAGAACAGGTAACAACACGGTCATTTCATCATGAATGAGTCGACCACGGTTATACTCTCATATAAATTGATAATTAGAAGGGATCAGGGATGCTAAAATTATAAGAGGACGATGAAGGGAAGATCAAAGTTGTTGAGGACAGAGTTTGGATACGAAGAATGTTTTAATACCTAAAACAGGGTTGGCAGGCCAAAACTTACAGATCTCGGGGAAAGAGCCCTGTAATGTCAGAGCATAAAATTTTTCACAAATGGAAGCAACAGGTACTGCAGTTACTACCCGGGAACCGAGTCAGAAAAAGAAAGTTACAGATAAAAATAATGACGTAGAACCCGAATCACATTTAATCTTAATTGTCGAGTACGTACCATACATGGGGAAAGGAATATCATTACTTAAATCCGTAAACATCTTCAGGGGAAGCGACGTAGGTTGCGAATTATCAGATGTGAAACTCTCGTTTGTTTCTTGTTAACCTTAACCTTAACAGTTTATTTGTTTGCTTCTACTGTCGCTCGTTTTTCAATGGTTTCTCTAGTGCTCCCCCCTATCCGGATCTCTCCAGATATTCCAAACACCCAAGCCATTCATACTTAATACTTAGTAGGAACTAAGTAATTAGCTATGGTATTGCGACGACGCTTCTGGTTTCCCCTCGGGATAGCTGCGCTATTTTTCTTAATCTATTACTCCGGAACAAGTCATGATATATATAACTGGGCTGGTACCGGAAAGTCGACCGGAAAACCTCACTTTGAGGAGAATGTCATCGACGATGAAGCTTTTTTCTGGAGAAGGCTGCCCACACATTATCCTGTCAAGGACATGAAGCCCCTGCCGACAGGCAAGCCACTCAAGCTTCCCAAGATTCAGAAATCTTTCGGCAAGGAATCGCTTAAAGATGCAGCTATCCGAAAACAACGGCAGGAAGTCGTAAAGAAGGCTTTCCTTCGCTGTTGGGAATCTTACAGATCCAAGGCGTTTATGAGCGATGAACTTACCCCTATTAGCGGTAAATCCAAGAACACATTCGGAGGTTGGGGAGCCACCTTGGTTGATAGCCTGGATACGCTATGGATCATGTCATTGGAGAAAGAGTTCGAAGGAGCTGTCGCAGCTGCGGTCGATATAAATTTTACTATTAGTTCGCTCGAAACCATCAATGCCTTCGAAACTAACATCCGCTACCTAGGAGGCTTCCTTTCGGCGTATGATTTGAGTGGCGATCAACGGCTACTCCGCAAGGCTAGGGAAGTCGGTGACATGCTTTATAAGGCGTTTGATACCCCGAATCGCATGCCCATCACTCGCTGGGACTTCGACTATGCCTCTCAAGGGGGACAACAAGTCGCGGACGAGACAGCATTGCTAGCAGAGGTTGGATCGTTCTGTATGGAGTTTACGCGCCTGTCGTTAATTACCGGTGACCCGAAGTGGTTTGACGCTGCCGAGAGAATCAGAGAGGTTTTCGAAGAACAGCAAAGCAGCACTCAGCTACCTGGCATGTGGCCGTTCACACTTAATCCTCGAGAAAAGCAATTTGCATTCGATAATACGTTTGGACTAGGAGCTTTAGCTGATAGTACTTACGAATATCTACCTAAGATGTATGCTCTCACGGGTGGACTCATACCCTCTTACCAAAAGATGTATGAGGATTCGATGAAGACCGCTATCAAACACAACTTTTTCCGACCTATGGTTCCGGATACGGCTGATATTCTCATATCGGGAACACTGCATACTGGAAAGGAAGGTGACAGGACGACATTGGATTTTGAGCATCAGGGCCAACACCTAGTCTGCTTTGCCGGAGGGATGTTAGCGGTCGGTGGGAAGTTGTTCGACAAGCCCGAGCATCTAGAAGCAGCTAGAAAACTTGTGGATGGATGTGTCTGGGCATACAAAGCGATGCCACTGGGGATAATGCCCGAAACATTCTTCATGGCCCCCTGTAAATCGGCAACAGAATGTGAATGGGACGAGGCTCTGTGGAAGCGGGCAGTCTTACATCGGGCGGGCGAAGAAGACTTAACAGACGTGAGCAAGGCCGACGAGCTAATTTCCAAGTCGAGGCTCCCGGAAGGGTTTACACAGATACCCGAGACTAAATACATTCTACGACCGGAGGCTATAGAAAGCGTTTTCATCCTGTATCGAGTTACTGGTCGCGCGGACCTTCTCGAGTCGGCTTGGGCTATGTTTGAGTCGATTCAGAAGAACACGAAAACCTCATTGGCGAATACTGCTCTTAGTGACGTCACTATCGCAAAAAGTCCTCCTAAAATGGACTCGATGGAGAGTTTTTGGATGGGAGAGACGCTAAAGTAAGTTAACCTCGCCAATTTCCTTTCGCTTCGGCTGTGTCGATTGTGGCTAAGCCAAACAACAGATACTTCTATTTGATCTTTAGTGAGCCGAATCTCATAAGCTTAGATGAGTGGGTGTTCAACACAGAGGCACATCCATTTAAGAGAATGAACCCATGAATGGAAATAGTTACCTAGGCATGAAATTAAATTACGTACCTTGGTAGGGAAGAAAGCAAAGATCTGCCTCGCAATGAGCCACCATGGCTGTACCTACCTTAGGTCCAATTAGGAACACTACCACGACCGACACGTGTGCCAGTTTCCTACGTTCTAAATGTTCACAATAGAACTTTTGATTGTTACCACAATTCAATTTTAATATATGGAAATGTTTATTCTAAGAAAAACGGTAATCAATCAAAGGTCGAATATTTTCTCACTTTAGAGGTCGGAAAGAATTCCAATCTTAGGTTTAAGCATTTTCTTGTTATTTCAGTGAAAACCCCTTCGTCGCTCAATGGCGAACGTCTCTAGCTACGGAGAATTATGCACTGTCTGTATAACGACCCTACGAGAGGGTTGCCAGTCAACGTTTGGCAAAATACTTCCTCATCACCAGAGATATCAAGATTTCGTGACAAGCAAAGACAATGGTTGTTACATTTGTGCTTGGCTATGGGAAAAGCACAAGCCTCCGCCTCTTACGCAGAAGTACAACAAAGATTATAAGTACGAAATAACCTACCACAAGTTAAATAGAGAGGACGTGTCTTTTAACATTCAATGCGATTGGGCTGCTCCTGTTGAACTTCATGGTATGTTTCTTACGACGACCAGCGAATCAATGTCTTGTCAATATCCTAAAGATAGACTAACTACCTATTTACCTAGTCAACATATCACGAGGGTACCAGGAGCAGCATGTTCATAATATGGCTTATCCCTGGTGTGATCTCAGTCTTGATATAGGCTCTGACCAATCTCTCGATAAAATTAAGTATTGGATTGAATCATGCCAACGGGATCATCAAAGTTGTAGATTTATTCGATCAGGTCGGACGCCCTTCTTTCCAGCTCGAATAATTGACGTATCGAGGGCCGGATCTGGTGTAGTATCTCTCAGGAATAGAGAGGAAGTCATAATCCGACACTTAAGAAGGAGTGTGCTAGACACATCGGACTGCAGGTTAGCACAATGTCCTCCTTACTGGACTTTGTCACATCGTTGGGGAGTCCCAGGCAAGGTCAAGCAGCTCCTACAAGCCACGGAGAGCGAGCTTCATGAAGGATTCTATTTAGACGAAATATCACCGACCTTCCGTGATGCATCGCTTCTCGTCCATCGTCTCGGATACAAACATATCTGGATTGACTCACTCTGCATCTTTCAGGATTCAACTAGCGACTGGCACCGGGCAGTGGATACAATGGCCGAAATTTACCAGCACTCTTTCTGCAATATATCGGCAATCTCTTCATCGGTTGACCCGGAAAGTACTGGCCTCCTCGGCCGAAGAAAACTCGATACGAGATTGTTATACCCATTCGAAGCAGATTTACAATTTCCCGATGATTCTGGCTGTGTGAGGATCTGCAATAGTTCAATTTGGGACGACGATGTTGAGGGCGCGCCTCTTAACAAACGTGGCTGGGTCGTGCAGGAACGATTTCTGGCTGGACGAAGGCTTCACTTCACAGAAAACCAAATATATTGGGAGTGCTCAGATTCGGTTCGCTGCGAGTCGGATTACCTCGCGTCTCTCCATACTTTAAGAAGACGACAGTCTAGGCCACCAATTGGTTGGGGATATCGCTTCCCAATGTTGGAAATGGCCGGAATGAAATTGAGCACGGCTATCCGTTTACCGCAGCAAACATACGATCTTTTCACCAACAAGCACTGGTCGGCTATCGTCTCAAATTATACGTCGTGTAAACTCACAAAAGAATCCGACAGATTGGTGGCTATTTCCGGCATCGCTAAGATCTTCCAAAATTTCAACGGCGATACATACCTCGCTGGACTATGGAAAAACAGACTCCATTTCTACCTTGGGTGGACAGTTGTGAAACATCAGGGTAGACGGAATTTTTTTGCACCTTCTTGGAGCTGGGCCTCGATGACGGGAGACAGCATGGAGTTTGGTCAGACAAAACAGGATGTTTATTCACTCATTAGGCTTCTCGACGCCAGGATTCCCTCTGATAGAGATATGACCCGCTCTACTTTCGTAGCAGAACTCGAAATTACATGCAAACTATGCCGATTCGAACGGCGGAACGACAAAGAGCTTATCATCGAAAACCATGGAACAGGATACTCTCGAGTATTCAGTGTCGATAACTCACCCTTCGATGTGTTCCAATACCAGAAGGGAGCATGCATTCCGATAAGCTGGTGGAAGGATTCGGATACATCGACATCATCTGTCAAGTTTTTATTGCTGGTAAAATGTGTAAGCGACGAGCCAAGGCAATTCGTGAGAAGGAAATGGTTAGAAGCAAATTTGATAGCAAAGGTATTAAGGAGGGGGGCAAGAAGAAATTCAGTAGAGAGGGAACAATATGTACTTGAAATACTTGAAATGATGTTCGAGAGAATTGGGTGTGTGGTGTTAAATTTGCCTATGGATCGGTACCCAAATGAACAGCAAGAAATTATGAATAATATGGAGGACTCTCAGATTATTCTTGTATAAATAAAGTATTTAGTATCTATAGCACATAGAAGCATAATATCTTGTTATGTTATATCATATGTAGTAACTGAAGCTTCCTTATCGTGCCCCACAATAGTGGATCGCTAGCCTCACAGAGATTGCAACACAACCATTTCTCTTTCTCCTCAGCTGCGCCGAGAAACGTAAAGTGCCATCGCGACTTCCTTAGTTGAACCCCGGGAAAAATAAAATAAAGTAAAGCTACTCGACAAGCTTCGAGTTTTAGTTTTTCTTCTTCTTTTTCTTCATGCGAAAAAGGACTTAGGTTAAAACGAAAAGAAAAAAAAGGTTTACGAGCTTTACGCATCTTAGATTCTTCCTCGTCTTGAGCTGTTTAAAGTTGCGTCGACAGCTATCCCATTACGTATTCTGCAGCATCCACGCAGCTCATCCCCGTCGCATCTCGTCGCACACCATTGAGCATCGTCAGCATGTCGGATAAGTTCGTGGATTGGAATAAGACCACCCGGTCCAAGGATTATCGCGGATCTGGTTCGTTTGCGACATTCATGATCATCGGTCGTAAGTAGCTTTTTTTTTATTTCAATTTTGTTTTGCGTGCTCCCCTCCCCCGCCAAGAAATCAAATAGGACACATAGCGACAAGGTCCTTGGATAGCTTCTAACAATACCACACCTACCAACTCATTCAATGATTCATACTATATACAATTGAGTCATGCGCTAACAATGACAACCAAACAGCAACATGTTTCTTCCTCGGCATCCTCTTCGCCTTCTTCCCGTACGACTTCCCTCTCCTATGGACCAAAGACCCCATCTCGGCCGCGTACCTCGACCAGTTGGAGACGCACCTAAAATTCATCCACCAATCGCCACCGCTGATCGCGCGCGTGCTGAGCATCATGGTCGGCGTGGGCTTCCTGGGTTTCTTCATCAAGCTGTTCCGCGCCTCGGAGTCTAACATGCTGTTCGACGGCGCCTCGCTTGTGCTGTACCTGATCGGCGTGGGCGTGTACGTGGCCAACATAGTGAAGGGGCTGCGCCTCGTCTCCGCTGGCGCCTGGTCAGACCCCGACTTCGACGTCCAGACCGTGACCAGCCCGCACCGGCAGGGCGGCGACCCCCTCACCGGCGGCGAGATCATACTCGGGCGCGAGGACAGCCTCAAGGTGCTCGCGGCTAGCAACACGATCCTGGCGCTCGTCCTCGTCGGCGTGCTCGTCCTGCAGGCGGGCCAGTGGTACGCCGAGCGCAAGGACGACGAGGAGTTCGAGAAGTTCGAGAAGGAGAAGGCGGCGCCGTCGAGCCCCACGAGCGAGAAGAACAAGAAGAAGCAGTGAATGGTCTTTTTATTTCCCTCTTCCGGCTCTCTCTCTCTCTCTCTCCCTTCTCGCTTTCTTTCTCGTTATTCTTCGATTACGCTAGTATTGGGCCCCGGATGTGCTGTTCCCGACGTCATCGCGACACGGGATACGTGTTGGTGCCGTGTAAAACACTTTTAAGATGATGAGGCCTGCGGGTAGTGGTTGGCAGGACAGCGTGGGGGGGATGGAGGGGTGCCGTGTGCGCTGGGGGAGCAAACATGGGCCGTTTGTATGAAAAGAAAAGAAAAGTGCTTCTGCGTCGCATAGGACAGATAAATCTGAGCGTGTCTACGAATCAATATGAGACAAAATTAGTCAATCTTGATGCTTGGATCGTGTTCTATGGTGCTGTGACGTCCCGACTTACTGTTTTGTAGAGCGGATGCTTTCCGAGCCTTCCGAGAGCACATGTTTGGTCCAGTTTTTCGCCCCGGAATGCGGCGTACTGGCTGACATGTCGTGGAGGTAGGTATCTACAATGGAAGTGATCAAACATTACCTAGGTGACTGGCTTTTTAAATGGTAGGCTCTACACCCGTATTATACAATGACGTCTGATGAGTAATACCATCACCAGTTTAGTAATAGGTAACCTTTAGTTCATGGGTCACTTCGTCACCTTAACACCGGGTGCCTTTTTGCCAAGATCTACAGGTACAACGTCCTATGTACTATCTTGAACGATCGAGCCTACCTATATTGTCTAAGACATGACTGGCCGGTACCGGTTTCACCATCTCCCATCAAGCGCCAGGTGAAGCTAGAGAGGGTATATTGCATCATATGCTATTTTAAGATGAATAGGTCACTATCCTAGGAGAAGAGCTACCTAGATACTTAGGGACGAAGATACAAAGGCTTCGTGTTGGAAATTATGGTGGTAATGGTAGTAACATTGTCATAGAGACACTTCATAGGCAACAAAGGGTAAACTCTCGATTTAGACTCGATAGATTTAGTATACGAATAACAGGTACTAAAGCTGGCTGGTCAGCGGCATGCATCATAACATCTCTTAAGGTAGGTATGTTCCTAGCTGGGTGTGTGAGATATTTACAAACTGCCACGACACCCACGATACCTGTCCCGCCTGACCAGACCAGCTCATCCTCGTCAAATCGTGAGAATATCCAGACACGAAAGTATAAAAAAGGGGGAAATTTTCTGTCCAAAGCGAGTGTCCCTAACGCCATAATAATGCAGCCTTCCTTTGCCTTGCCTTCCCCGGTCCTTTTCAGTACTGTGTAGGTAGTGGTGGTATCAATCATATAAATAAACCCGGGCCTCCGATCCCAATATTATACCCTCGGGCCTGTCTGTCTGGTTCCGACACAAAGGAGATGTAGATATGGATTGTCGTCTTGACGTTTACAATCTTACCGGCCGCTTAGCCGGTATGAACGATATGAAGAAGAGGAAAAAAGGAAGACTTCCTTGGGTACTAAGGTTGGTAGGGAATACCGAACCAAATCAATCCAAACCAAACGCCATGCCCGAAAACCCGAACAATCCAATCTAAGCCCGCCCCCCTATCATCTTATTAATTTCTCTAATATTGCTCCGCGAGATGGTTCATCACTACCCTCGTCACCTCCTCAAAGAGGACTCCCCGAGCCTACCGTTTGTCCCGGTACCGTGCATCGCGTTATCAGCCCTCTGCTGGATATTCGACCACGTCGTCGCCGCGCTCGAGGGCCTCGCGCCGCCCGCGCCGCCAGGCACCATGAGCGGGTCCGCGAAGATATTTATGCTCTCGCTCGGGTACCGTTGCCTGCCCACTGCCACGCCTCCATCCTCGTTCGACGCGGGGGTTACGAAAACCATCGGGGTCGGGGGCACGAACTCCCCCCCACTCCCACTCCCACTTCCACCCTGGTTGTCATTGATGTTGATATTACCTGTATTCCCACCCTTCTTCCCCTTCTGACTCCTGAATCTCGAAGGCGAAGGGGAAATCGTGCTAGCGCTAGGCCACCGCGTGAGACTCCTCAACCCAGTGATCTCCGCCGACGCGTGGTGGCTGCGCGGGGTGTCCGTCGTCGTCGCGCTTTCGGGCATGTACCCTCCCTGCGCATACCTGTATGCCTTCCCCTTCCCCTTCCCATTCCCGTGCCCATAATACTCCGTCACCTCGCCAAACCCACCGCCCTCCCTCACACCCCCTTCCTTCTGCGAGCGCGGGCTCGCGACGGCCGTCGGCGACGACGGCGCGTAGCTCCTGGGGGACTCGGCGGGGTGGGACTTGGCGAGGAAATCGAGGCGCTGGGAGGGGTAGTTGGCGTGGGGCACGGGGTTCGAGATGATGTTTCCGAAGGAGGACGACGTCTCCTGGCGCTGCAGGAGCTGCTTCTCCCGCAGCGTCTTCTTCCTCCTGTGGCGGACCATGACCACGGCCAGGATCACCAGCACGAGGCCCACGATCCCGCCGATCACGCCGCCGATGATGGTCACCGTGCTCGCGGTCCCGGATGTGGAGGTCGTGGGGGGCGTCTGCGTTTCCGGCGCCGCGGAGGCCGAGGCCGAGGCTGTGTTCACCCCGCTCACGGCCACCGTCGTCGATTTATGCGTGCTTGTGGCCGTCGGGCTGGGCGTCTGACTGCTACTACCACTACTGCTACTCGGCTCCTTCACCGTCGGCCTCTTACTCTGATCCGCGTCCCTGACACAATTCGTCCCATCGCACGAGTACCCAAACGGACAGCACTGTCCCGCGCACGCCGTCAAGACCCCATCCAGCACCGTCGTCTTGATCTCCGCCTCCGGGTTCGCCGCCGGGTCCTGGAGCCCCAGGTCGCACGTGATGGGGGATATCTTGTCGCAGTTCGCGCCCTGGGGACAGCACAGCACGGTCGTGTTGGCCGCGAGCACGTCGCACGTCGCGTCCGCCTCGCAGCAGAAGTTGGCCGGGAGCCCCGCCTGCGAGCATGGCGAGAAGTTCGCCCCGCAAGACGACGACGACGACGTCGCCCTGCTGAAGAGTAAGGAGCCGGCGTCCGGGCGCGCTATGGACGCCGAGTCCACGCCAGAGGCAGCTGCTGCCAGCAGCAGCGCCGCGGGATACCTGAGGAGGATCCAAGGATGCGGCATGTGTGTGTGTGTGTGTTAGGCCGTCTTACGTAGATCGCGGTAGCGATGTTCTATATCTTATTTTCTTGCCTTGGCCAGAAGGGCATGCCACCACCTTGCTTGGCGGATTAATGTGCTGGTTTATTAGGTGGTATCGAAGGAATGTTTCGATTTCGCGATCAGAAAGCCGAAAAGGAAATATGTAGTAAAATTATTGAAGAGTTCAAAAAGTAAATATTCACTAGAAAAGTCGTAGAGTGCAAAGTAATAATTATCTATGAGAATCGGAAGAAATAGAAGACGAAAATTCATTCACGGAAAGAATTATCAGTCAGAGGGGCCCGTCGGGAGGGCGCGGGGGCTAAGTATGTGATTATAGAAATAGCAACTAGAAGAGTCACGAAGGGACAATGAAGAGCGTGAGCGTGTCCTCGCACTGAATCGAATTACTATGAAAAGGTTGCAAGAAGGCCAAAGGAAACGAGACGGACGAGACGACGTGTAAAACAAAGGTTCGAAACAAACTACGAAGAAGAGGACTAGACACGAAAGAGATTGAACAACAGCGAAGTGTTGATGCCAGACGTATGAATCATAGCTTGGTTTCCGTGATATCCTTTGTTTCCGCTTTAACTTTGTTCGGCTATTGTTCGTTTCTCCTGGCTCCCCTACCTTCGCTAGCCAAGACGGTGGAAACGCTAGATAGAACAATTCAGCATAGGGTCTCCTGACTATGCTGTAAACAGGACGAACAGATAGAGACGGCACATCTGGTCCAACGGACGCGACCAGATGGGGACGGTCAAGGTCGAATGCCCCAGATTAGACGCGGCAGAGAGCGGATGATCGACTGGATATCTTCCACCCAAAAATAAGTAAGACGGTAAGAGAATTATCTGCAGGGCAAGATCTCATCTAGTTACTGGATTAGGTGGTGTCCACGGTATCCGTCATCAGTACCGCCTGCGTGTACGCGAAGCAGGGTGAGTGGATGTAATTGATGTAACGAACTGCAACCAAACATCTTAGCATCGAGGTGAGGCATTGCGGGTCTTAGGCGATGGAGAGGGAGTCCAAACGAGAGGCTCTCGTGAGGCGAATCGCCGAAAATTGTCTCCTGGTAGGTTCGTTTTCGATATTTTCTTGGGCGGCTACAGGGGCCTTCCAGTCACGGCGGTTGAAGAGGAGAAAAGATTGGGATGGTATGATTGGAGGAGACGAGTTGGTACAATCTTGCTAACCTTTCAAAAAAGGTGTGACCATGTAGGTTGCGCGTCTCTGATTGGCCACAGTTTGACTGGGTTTCCTAATTTGGATTTGGATCTAGCAAATCTGAACGCTGATTGCGCGACACAAACCCTGCAAGATCCCAGAGGTAATCCACTTATACTTTGAACCCCAGCAACCCGGGATTTTAGTGAAAAGTCAGAACTTAGCTGGGAGTGGATGACTGGATGTACATATGTACAACTGTAGGTACCTATCGTTGTACGAAGTACTGTCGTACCTACCTGGTATTTGCTGGCTCCGAAAGTTGCCGGTCGGCTTTTAATCGAATCGGGGCGCAGTCAGTTCCTAGGACCTATGTACCTATCTCACACCTTTTTCATCCTTCCTCCTCACCCACAACTCACCCACGTCCGTACGACGCACACAACAAATCCATCCATTTTTACACGCAGAACGATATTCCCCAGCAAAAATAGTGTAGTGTGTTGTTGGTTCGTGTAGCTAACAATTGACGATGTTGTACAACTCGATTCCTTCGATGCAACTTCAAGATGAGCCTTCCGGGTCCCCAACAACCCGTTCGAGGAGGCCTCGTAATTACCAAGGTCCAACATACATATATGTATGTATGCATGTGCGCGGACAGGTATAATATAGATATGTATGCACGACATCGCACAGCCACATCCCGCAGTTCGTGTCTGAACGAGACATTCTGGTTCGACGCCTTACAACATCCAAAGCTGTTGGTACTAGGTAGGATTTATGGTGTAGTATCTGTAGCATCTGTAGGTAGCATTCCATGTAATCAAGCATGTATGCGAGACCTGACCCAAAGCCCTGATGACGGGAAGCGATCCGCAATCCGTGCATGCCTTCGTTGAGGAACTCGTCGTTCTCTGTCCTGGCCGCATCCATGTCCTCGCTACGGTCGGCAGTCCAGCGATATACGTAGACAGTCTTCATGCCGAGCTTCCCGCACGCGCAGCCTTAAGTTCATAGGCGTGCACCGCGGCCATAACAGCCTCGTCTGGTCGCACCCTTACGAGGCCTAGAGATTTCTCGTAGGCCTCCGGTCCTGGTTTATAGACACCTGACAGCTCGCTAAAAACAGCATACCGAAAGGTCCCCTCCAGGCCAGAAGACCGCACCAAGTCGAGCTGCAGCCTCGTCGCCCCGTTGGTGAGCACGAATAGCTCTACTCCTAGCTCGTTCTTCAGAGCGGTTGGCGCGGGTAGAACATCCGACCATGAGGCCATATTGTGCCATAACCTCACAGCTCGCTTGCCTGCAGCAACAGTGCTCTCTGCGCCATCCGGGGGAACGCCCGTAGATTCTTCAATTCCAACAAAGTGACATCGCTCTTTTTTTGTAGGCCTCCTTACTCAGAATCCTAAATAGAGATCTGCGATGCGTGACGTCGATATCCTCAGGCGGGAGACCCCATCGGCATAGCACATGCAGCTCGCTGAAGAATTCCTCGCGCCAGTCAAGCGCCAACCTCGACCGAATTGGGTCCGGTATTGCTGACGGTAAGGCCTCGACGACCCCGCTGTGCAAATCTCAACACGTGCCCATGAAGTCGAAGAGGACGGCCTTGATCCGCCTCTCCTCAATGCCTGACTGGGCATCAGGCGCTGTTTTTGCTTCTGCTTGCACCGCGACATTGTGCCGATACTTACAGCACAAGCCCTTATGGCCGAGGTAGATAGTCTCGTGACAGCTCGCAGCGGCGTTAAGTGGCGATCCTTAGCCCTGATCCAACCACGCCACTGGCGTTTGCAAACGACCCTTACCTTGATGCGCGCGATAAGATACGTCCCGTAATGTTGGGATACTCGGCGCCATGGACCATTGGGAGCGTTGGTTGGACTCCGACAAGAACCATCAGGCGCAGACCGCTTGTGCGACGAATTTTTCACTTGTTTCGCTTCTTTTCTCGCTTACAGGCGGAGAAATAAGATCACCGCCTCATTGTGTGCCTAAATGACAGAATTATTTTTCCTTGCCCTGCTGAATCATCCTGCCATGCACCCTATAGCTGTTCCAGAGTTATTATTTTCCAGGTATTTGGAGGGGTTGGAGGGGTTAGAGTGTTATGTGCCAACTTGTCCATTATTAAAAAAGCCAATTGCCGTCGCCGGCCGAGTGGCTTCGCAGGTTTCAAAAGGTGGAATCCAAGTTCGGACGAGAGCCAGTTCAGCTTAGCAAGGATGTGTTAGACAGAAGCAAGATCTTTTCCCATACGTCATTGCTACCTTACGTGCCAAAAATCGAAGGAAGCTTGGACTCCTCTCGCACATATCGCGCATTGATTTTCCCGCACAGCCCGCTGGAGAAGCTTTAGCGATGGCACGATGCTTGCCGAGATCTCTCTGATCCGCGTGGTTTTGATCTACGGTGCAGTAGCTAGCTCTTAGCATCTTCATCCTTATCCATGGCCCATAGCCCATAGCCCATAGCCCATAGCCCATAGCATCATAGCATGGCAGGTATAGCGAGTACGCAATTTCAAGCCCGTGCTCAATTTACCCGCATTCACGCGGCAGCAACGCCTCAGCTTTCTGCCTTGTCAACTTGCATCTTGTGCTGCCAATGTCGAGCGCCATCGGCACTCGTAGCTGAAAGTGAAACTCGAAGCAATCAACATAGCTTGTCCCGTTAGCTCCAAGCCATCGGAGGGTCGCGATGGGGTAGCGATGCAAGTAAAAAAAGAAAAGAAAAAAAAAGAAGAAGGACGCCTTCCCTTGACCGGCTTCCCACATGCGGCAATTAGCAGCAGGATGCGATGCGGGACGGGATGGGCATCTGGATCTTTCCCCCATGTGAAACCGACGGGATCGTCACCGTTGGGCGTCGAGCACATGACTCATTCCTCAATCGATCACGAGATCCATTTCCCGTTCACCGCTCAGCAACCTGCATCAAAATCCAGGTTTCCGGGTTCGGCGCAGGTGAGGCATCGTGGATCGTGGGTCAATTGCCAGGTATAGTAGTAATTTTTTGAAAAATTTTGCGGCTTAGTTGTGAGACAGAGTTGTAAGGGAGAAGTCAAGTTTGGTTTCAATCACAAAGACAAGGATAAGGACAAGCACTTGAACCTAAAGGCTAAAAAATCAAAAAGAGCTAATTAAGCCAAAACTTAATTCGTGTTAATCGATCAATGAGACTAATTAATCCAAATTGTAATTGGGGTTAAGATGTAATTATTCCATATAGTTGACCTATTAATTTCACCATTCCATTTTACTATTTTCATCATAAGTCACAGTAAAAATATGAGAGACTTTGTAGTATATTGTATCTTTTAAATTTTATTGAGATTTGTGTTGTTATATTACAAGTAATAGATACTTCTTCGACCCTTAGGGTTTTTAGTCCCTAAGAGCTTCGAGAGGCGGGGGCAATCAAATCGGTGCCTCCTTAATGAACCTGTTCCCTTAAGAATATTGTGCCTTTTTCAGGGGCAAGTTAACGAAAAATGCTAGGCCTTTATCCAAATATACACCAATGCTTCAAATTGTCACCCAAAAACTCCTTTGTAACCAACCCCTTCCCCTACCAATGCATGCATGGTATATATGAGTGATTCGACGATATGATATGTATCGGCTCCCAAACAAAGTAGAAAATAAGAAATTGTCGTCTCCTCGTAAAGCCGTAGCAAGTTCATTACCTCCCAGTGTTTCTAGTAGTCCTCTCCGACTACCCCTTCATCATGATTGATCCAATCCCCTAAATCCTTCCAATTCCAAGTGTCGTTCCGGTTGCCTTGCGGCTACCTCTCTCTAATAGGGTATTATTGTAGTGATAAAAATGGTAAAATAATAATAATAAAAATGGTAAAATAATAATAATAAAAATGGTGTGCAGCCAGCCATAGTCGAAATGCAAACGGGATAGCAATTTCCTGAATCGCTCCAGGAAGTAACCCGCAGATGAGGAGAGGGATACCTCCCCCAAGACCAGCTGTGAGGTGGATGATCAACTTAGATCAGTAGGTAGTCCAATCCCCTCATCTGCATGATATCTCTCCAGGAGATGTAGGGTGCTTCCGGGGTCCCGTTCGCATTAGGACTCGGCTGGCTGTTGTCGGCCTGGCGCCACACTTCGTTGAGTATGGAGACCACGCCACCGAAGCTGCCATAGTTAGCGGCGTCACCGAGCTGCGCGATGCGGTCGTGGAAGAATGTTCTGAAGGTAGAGTTCATTCCACTGACGGATCCACCGATCAGGTAGACCCAAGACAAGCTTCGGTCGAAGCCACCAGCGCCGGATGGAATAAATTGCAGAACATTGGTGAGTTTCTCAACGAGGCCAACGCAGCTGGTTTGGCTGGGTGAGAAGCCAGGGACTAAGCTGCAGAGGTAAATGCGGGCAGCCAATCGGAAAGCGCTGGTGATGTTCTTGCTGAGTTGTTTCGGGCTAAGAGAGCCATTGGCGTTAAATGGCATTTTGGGTCCGCAGTCGTTGGCCTCCGTCAGCCCAATTTGGTCACCTAGCGCATGAACGTGTGTGCATAGAGTAATGTCGTCCATTCCCTCCTTCTTCAACGCCTCGAGGCAGGCAATTTCAGAAATGAGATACATGACGTGGTCGTCGCAGCCCATGAGCTCGCGGAGCCCAAGGGAAGGGTTAGTAGTCGACAAATGCTTCTCGCGATAGGTGTGCGCAAAGGATGGGGCTCGTCCCTGCATGGTTGCGCCCAGGATATCGATCCACGCGGTTAGCGTCATGTTGAAAGGTGTCTGAGGCAACTGTTCAGTTGAGTCAGAAACTAATCGAGGTAGATCCAGTTTGTTCACTAGCGAGTTCACCGCCTGGAAGTGCTGGTGCCATGGGATGTCTGGCAATGAGTCATCGTAGCGACCAACGCAGCACTGGAAGAAGATGAGTCCAAGAGTCGCCTCAAGGATCTGGTGGTGGTTCTCATCCATGTTTAGCGCCTCGCAAAGTGCAACAATGGTGGCGTGTCGATGTCGCATGATGTCATTGTCGATTTCCTCGCCCTGGACGTTCATGGTAGCCTTGTAGTGTTGCGCCGCGATCATGAGGCAGCAGTGGAGGTAGCCCTTGTTGTTCTGAAGGTTAGGTAGGATGAGGTCGGAGCCGACAGATCCGTGTTGGTTAGTTTCCAGAATGGGGAAGATTGTTGGCAGCACGAATTGAATGAAGTGTTCCAATAGTTGTTGGTCGTTCTCATCTAGTTCGATGTCGACTTGTCCGGGGTTGGTAGGAAGGCCATGGGCGAAATCGAAGAAGTTGTAGTTCAGGGTCTCCTCCGCTAGTGATTCGCGGCGCTCTTGGAAGACTTGCTCGGTCCATTCTCCCTCTCCAGAGTAAGATGGGAGGACGGTTCCTGGTGGAGGTGGAGTGTGGTAAGTGCTGAAGGTCGAAACTGTAGATTCTCGTAGCGTTGGGACATCGTTGACAAACATTTGTCTTTCGGTCTTGACATCGATCTCATAAGGAGACATGTTAAACATGAAATCGGCGTGTGATGGGAGCATGTGAGGGTTGTAAGTGCCATAGTCGTTAACATTCGGCGGGCTGTTGAAGTTGAAGGCGAATTGCGAGTCGATCGATGCCGACCTTGTTCGGTCTAGGGGATCCGAGAAGGTTGCGGAGGTAGGCAGAGAGTGAGACAGACCCGGCGGCGAGCTTACCGTAGTCTGAATGGTGTGCGACGCCTTTTCAGAGAGCTTCTTCCTCTTGATGATCATCTTGATATCGTCCTTGTGTTGTCGTCTCGCGTCGTTGTTGCTCCACCACATTGGTCGCTTATATTCGCATACAAGACCGAGGTGCTTGCATGCTGTGCACATGGGAGTACCCTCATCGCACTTCTTCCGTCGTAATCTGCAGGTATAGCAACCTATAAAAGAGGTAACATGTTAGTATGTGGTTGTTGACCAACTTACACGGACCGACGACGATCCTGTGTAAGCGGCCGTATAAGTCGGGGTATAGAGGAACACCAACCTGTTCTGGAACGGCGGTGCATCTGTGTCTTAGCTTTAGTGTTGGCATTGTTGTTTTGCTTAGAAGCAGCCTTCGACTTGGTCGGTTGTGCGACGGCCATGTTGACGGTTGATGCTCTCATTAGGTCTCCCTGGGGGTTGGGGGGTAGACTTGACATTTGTATCTTATGTTCAAAGTCAAGGTACCTGCGTCGAGATGGTAGTGGGGGGGGGGGGGGGGGGTATGCTAGTCGCAAGCCGAGCGAAAGCGGGAGGAGACAAGGGGAACCAGGGGCCCCAGTTCTAGGTCTAGGTCGATATTTGCTGGGATCTTTCCAGAGATTGCGCCTCGAAGCCAGTAATTGCCCAAAAACGCTCAATGCTCTTCAAGTCCTCGTGCCCGGTGAATAATAATCCGCGAAGTGGGGATAATAACGACCAGCGCGGAGTTGTATGGGTTGTAATGGGTTTTATTCGAAATTCGTCAAAATTAATATTATTTTCTTCTCGTCGAATGAATGGTGGGATCCAAGCAAGTACCAGCTTGCCTTTCACGTTAGTCGAGTTTGTCGGAATAAGAAAGGTATAGAGGGAAGAGGGAGAGAGAGGAGGAATATAGTTAAAAGGGAAACTGGAACGACACTTGGATCTTCTACCCTTCACAACATCTAATCTTCAAAAAAAGCGTTTCCTAAGATTGGAGATGTGAAGCCTTATATCGTGGCCTCGTCCTCTTCGGCCACCACTTTAGCTGCATCTCAAGCCGGCGCATCGATGAAGGCTGTGTTCAAAAATAGCAACAAAAGACGCAATTTGGGGTAATTCCTAATTTAACCCATGACTTTTGTGGCCTAATTACAGACCACAACATATGCAAATTAGCCCAAATTGGGGTAGCAGCTGGTGACTTGAATCGGATGTGCGCTTGCGGATTCCAATGAGCGTGGCCGGTTCGCTGGATTGTGGTCGAGTCACCCGGATGATGGTGGGTAACGTCAACAACCACCCCACTCGAACTTCGAAGTGAGCGGTACAAGGACATTGTACCACTCGGTCACACTCGCGGAAGACGGTGGCAGCAAGCAGAGGCAGGGATCCTTCTGCAAGGTAGACGACGTTGAGCGACTAAAAGAGGCAGTTCCCATACGCGGCTTGCCGGTCATTGGCTAGGCCACTGGAAAGTCCGGTCCACTCTCAATGTCACCACCATATGCAGAAGGGAAGACATGGGACATGGGGCATGGGGGGGTCTTGTTCGCCCGCCGCTAGCACTTGCAGATTTTCTAATTGTGCGTTCAGCGAGCGTGCGTGTATGGCTGTCTAATGTGAGTGACCTACACCACATAGACCACACAACCTTGCCAGCCCTGTATTCATCCTTGCATCGAGCAAGCCTAGCAGTCCCTTGCGAGCCAGGGTCGAAGAGTTTATTGAAAGCCGCAGGGATTTATTAGCGTCGATCGACCTTATGAAGAGGTAAGGAGAGGACGAGAAGTGCGGTTTGTACTACCTCTAAGAGGAGAGGCTATTCTCTTCGAGGAACTTCGTCATGCCACCTGCCAGTCGTTTAAGCGGAGATTGTAGATCGTTGAACTACCTAAACTGCTAGTATAGTGTGTCTTGGAACCTCCTTCACGCTTCCTCGCTAAGTTTGCACGTTGCTGGTAGACAATGCTGTGCGAGAAGAACCACGAGAGAAGAGAGACCAAACCCCACGTGTAGGTTTCCATTTCGGAGCATGTAGTATGCGTAGAAGAGTCAAGTCGTCGTACTCAGCACGTAAAAAGTAAAAGTATATGCAAGGAGCCATGGCAGCTTGCCGATTGCCCTCGCATTGACAATTGGGGCTACGGATGGTGTGGTTACTTTGCATGCGCTGACCGATAATCATAGATTGCTCTGCTCTCGAGCTGCATATGCAGTGTCGAGAGAACCCAAATTCGTACTATGTACGCAGCTGTTCTGTATACTACGTAGTACGTAGTTTAGCTCGAATTGTGCGTATTCCGCATGCTACATCCGCTGCTCTAGCTTGTTACTGCATACGGATATCATATCGCCGAGTGGGGAGCGTCCAGCGCTGGTATGGACTCATAAGTCGTCCGTCAATAATAAAACTAGGTTGAAATTTGCGAATTTGACAAGCTTTGAGAATGGCTCTCGATAGCGAATTTTTACTCTCCTAAGCACCTAGGTCCTATGCTGAGTGGGGAGAGAAACATGGCTCTCTACTGGACTCTGTAATACTCGTATAGCATAATTACTATATTCCCCAAGCGTACATTAGGCAGTATTCGAGGCTGCCAATGAATGCCGAGCCTATGGATATAAGCACGAGATTGGCTGTGGGTTTAAGCCAGTGAGAAACCGGTAGCAGGGCTATCAGGACCGGTCTCCTGGATACCTTGCAAGCACAAGCAAGACGGAAAGACGAGGTTCGGACTAGGAGTCGCGCCGACTTTTAGAAATGCCCGCAGCCGAAGATCGGGAGTCATCCATGGATATGGTATCATATGTATTTTTTTCCAGGTCTCGTTTTGATTATGAACTGGTTAGGCATGGAAAATACGGAAAGCGTGGAAGAAAGAATATTCGTGGCTTGTCTCTTGTCAAGTTTCGACGTTGCTGTGGCACCGGTGACTATTTCCCATTTTCGATGGTTTAATGAACTCGCCAATCAGACAGGCATGAAGAGACTTGGGAGAGTATACAGGGTGTTCAGGGTATTGACGAGGTGTTTAACAAGGTAGATATTGGTGATATTGGTTAAAAGATTTCAGGGAGTAGAAAAAAGGCCAAAGGAGCATTTTGATTCGACGTTCTGAGAAAGTTGGCGCCAGTAGCGGCCCTAGCCGAAATCTTAGTGAATGTGACAAAGTATGGGTTCGGGAAGGGGATTGGCTCGAGCTCGGAAGCTAAACCCTGGCTCGGCCGGGATTAATTCATGATGGAGGGCGTACAATTAACCAATCTCTGCTGAGAAGCTGCAAGTTCCCATTAGCGTCATTACTACTAGGTAGTGTTATAGTGGGTACCTGGTGGGTGTGTGGTTGCTGTGGTGGGGTCCATATGCAAAATCTTATGGGTCCCGGGATGCCAAGACACGGCACCAGGGGTTCTCTTTCCTTTCTTTCTAGATCAGCCAAACAGAGACAGCTGGAGCTTCTCGGCAGGCTAGCCCTAAGTAAGCTCCATACATGAAGTACCGAGGTACTTCCAAGCCAGGGCTTCTTACCACCAAGAGCACCTCCAGGGCTACATGGCTGCATGGATATAGCAGCTTTCCCCATGATCCCGTCAACCCGTCAACCCGTCAGCGTTGTCATCTTAATCAAGAAGTGGTCCATGCACCCCATAAGCTCATAAGCAGTCTGGCAGTCTGGCAGTCTTGCATTCTTGCAGCCTGGGGGGGCTGGTTTGTGGCTTACCGGATTTGCATACGAGCCGGAAGCTGACCGGCTGTTGGACGAAGATCACCCGATATCAATTCGTGCATTGTGGGCTAATTTGCTCACTTTGTGTTTATTACTTAGCCCACTTTAGACCACCACAATGACCACACTTAGCCCGGATATTTCTAAAATTAACCCATTTTGCACACTTTACACCACTTAACATTGACTAATTATGGGTTAATTTGGGTTAATTTGGGTTAATTTGAGCAACATAACTCGCATACAACTGCACGGCGGGCGCTAAACTGCCACACCAGAATTGCAGCACTTGACCAAACGACCAAACTTTAACCCAACATCGATATTAGTTCTATTTTTGACTTAACCCGCATTCTTCATCTGACAATCTGGGCTAATTTTGTCTTACCCGTGATCGCATTCAATGTTCAAGGTTGATTTTTAGGTCCTTAGGATTTCCGAGTTCGAGCTTTGAAGTTCCTTATCCATCCTTTATCCTCATCCATGACAGCGATCGAGAGATTAGCCCCATTCGCAACACACCTTAGCACATAGCACCCCATAGCACCCATAGCACCCATAACATCATTCAACAATTTCAAGCCTCTTTTCAAGCAAGCTAAAGATTCATTTCAATGTCATACCTAGGTCAATTGTACCCAAGTCTCCCATCCCCCCTCCCCCCTTGTCAGCAAAAGTTCTTACCGACGGACCCGACATTATGGTCTACCAAAAGCAAGAAGACGGCGAGGTTGTTCGCAATGCATCTCCTTCATCTCTTCTCACCAACAAGTAGATTAACTTATGCGCCATACTATCCCATACTATCCTTATGCTCGCATACCTTGGCTGCTAGTTGTCATTATTAATATATGCTATACTACATACTCATTACAAGTATATACGTGGTGGACGGATAAGTGGTAGTATGGTAGCACGGTCTCATCGTATATGGGGTTTCAATCCTTCCCCGTTTATGTACGTGATTTTGCCTAGCATCTTGAATGCTACTGCTACTATGCTACGAGAATCATTGGGAATCATTGGGGATACGTGGGATACGCTGGATACGTACTGCCAATTTCTATGCACGTGTAAGTATATTGTTGCGTATATTGTGTAATTTGTATGCCAGGGTAAGTATTTGAGCGACACTCGATGCCGAGTATCGTCATCCAGCCTATCCAGCCCCTAACCATCAGATATGATAAAGGCAGAAGAGTGGTAGAGAACTTTTTTTCCCCCGGCTCCACCCCCGTGGAGTTCTAGACAATGGGCTGAACGGGTAATGGATATTATCAAAGAAAAATTGAAGTCCGTGCAGCGCGCTGTCCTGGCTTTTGTGGTTGTCATGTCCTTGCCAACCCTGCCAATTCGTGGTATCGATGCAAATCATCATAAAAACAGAAATCAATGGCTCTAACGGCTCTGAGCCGGCAGCCAAGCTGTTGTGTCCCGGTCTATCATCCGTCGGCTAACGATGGAAAGGATTTGATGCACCCTGTGATGTACCTAGGGCCTCCTAGGCTCTACCCTTCGTCGGTCCGCTGTGACTCGTCTCATAGTGGAGTTGAGCTAGACACAGATCGAGCTGGTATTGAGCGTATTAAGCCGTTCACGATCTATTAATTATCAAATCAACCAGGTTGTCTTTAATGCTGACTATGCCTTTAGCTACGCTACGATGTGCGCTGCTACGGTCCAGGGCTTCTTCAGGGATCAAGATCCCTTAGTTCGAGTGAGATTACCTGCATTCGTCAACAAGCCCCTTGTAAAACCCTATTCGCCTATTCACCTATTCACCGGTTTAGGGGGGCAATCGACGGCAAAAAATGAAGAATCACAAAATAATCAAATTAGAGTCTCTAGATGGCATGGCATCTGGTCATCGCATAACACATATCTTCGCCAGACCACGAGGCGTTCATTTTATTCGGAATAAAGGAAAGTCAACCATCCACCAGGTGACTAGACTCGCATTAAGGAATCCTCATGTGATGACTTCCAAAAGCTCCTCCTCAGCGTGCCATTGGGTCCTGACCCTTTTTGGATCAGCTTCGCTTAAAAAAAATGTCTAAGGCGAACCTCTTTTATTCACCGTGGAGAGGAACCATAGCTCTCCGCAGCTACTCCGAGTCTAAAATGTGATTCTTTCGCAACAATGAACACCGAGATCGCTCAAGCGAATCAGATAAACAATTCGGCAATGTGATTGACAATTGCTACTCCGTCAGGATCAGAAAAGTGACATCTCACACTTTGAAAGTTATCTATTTGCCCAGGTTCGAACGTGCCATTCATATCGGATATACTCGGAAGTGTCCTTGTTCATCAAATTATTTCTAATAACTCATGTCAACTTTGATGTGGATCGCCAACTGTGTACGGTACGCAAGCTGGTGACAAGGAAGTAACCGTAGCTACCATGTATAATGCCTGAACTGGAACCTGATCAAGGAACTGAACCAGTGAGCCTCAAGGTGATGACGGCGGAGACGAACCCGTTGGCACGATCACAGAATTGCTACCTAGGTTTCATAGTCTAATAGTTCTGATAGTTCTCATAGTGTATCCTCGTCGGTCACCGACTCGTAAACCGTTGCATTGTTGCCGTTGGACGAGAACGAGTACGGGGATCACATTTGTCTTAGATCTTGGTTTGCTCCCTTGATAGTCTAAACTAGCTGGTGACGATCTTGCATTCGTTTTTACATAGTCTAAATATCAAACTAACTTCTGTCGGTGTATTCCGCCTCGCTTGACGTTGGGCTGGCCGACGCTAACGTAGCATGTAGTATGTTAAACTCGCTTCGCGGAGGGCATACGGACAGCAGCGGACACAGCTTTTTCCAGCTGCATACCGTATGCGGGAAGCTACTGGCTTCCATGCAAAGACCGCAGGACAAAGTGTGACCCCCCGCCACATGCTGTTCGCGGAGCTGGAAATTACCCAGTGAACAACAACTGCCTCATTTGTCTTCGCTGGATCGTCTAGTCGGATGGCCTTGTCTAAATGAGAAAAAAGAGAGTGATAGACAGTGAGCTACTTTCCTAACGACCTACCCGATTTACGTGGCTTACGTCTCGTTACAATCGGGATCGAATTATTGAGTGGTGATTATTCTTCCGCTTGGTTGTAGGCATGCTAGGTATGCTGCGTATGTCGCATAGTACTGGGTACGGATAGCTGAATGGAGAATATCGTTTCTCCATTCCGTCATATCATCGTGGGACTCGGCCATTCACGCACTTAAAGCCTCTGATATTTCGGCCGTCATGTGTCCGTGGACCAGGTCACGCTGACTCCCACGATATGGGATTCATTGGGTACCAAGCTTAGGTGGACCCGTTGCAAGGGACCGTGGAACTCTCGAAAACTTGTTCCTTCTACGCCGGCCACGGCCGCCTCGAATTCGAATTCAGAGATTGGACAGACAGACAGATCCGTTACTTAGCACTTTAGCAATCAGCAAGAGCCGGACTGCTCCAGATCTTGACGGGTTCCTTAGACCTTAGCGCCACAGTGGAGGCGCTGCTGTGGTACATTGTCGTTGTGTCGGGAAATGTGAACATGGTCATCTCTCTTTTAAAGTGTCTTAGTTATCGGGTGTCTTAGAAATTTGCCATTGGCCTCACAATATCCCGTCATTGGTGAGGATTGGTGAGGGGGAAGTCCTAGTTTCTCCGAATTATCTCTTAACACAGAGATTAATACCAGATCGTGAGTTGGAGACGCCAATCCCGTCGCCTCGCAACGTGCCACACGAGAGGGGTTAGGGGGTTAGGTCGAAAGATATTCTGTACCTAGGACCTAGGTAGATAGAGGAGAAAAATCTGTATGGTTACCTACCGCATGGTGGTATGCAGTATGTGTAGTATGTAGATTGTCGTACCGGTAACCACCAATGTACCGAAGAGTTTTCTCATTATTACCTGTTATTACTTACTATGTAGGTAACTGTAGGCGCACAACGGAATACCTACAGCAGTATCTTGCGCATCCTATGAGTTAATAGAGAGTAATCCTCAGTGGGGAAGCCACGGCATATACACCCCTGGCTCGATGTCGTAGTATCCGACCAGAGCCGGATAGTGGACCATCTTCCGGGGTTCATTGTAATTTTTCCCAGGTCCTGTCATCGCTCTTACTAGCATGTGCAGACGCTGCAGAGAAGCAAAAAATGTGCAAATGCAAACCGCAGATTCTGCAGAATCGGCCTGGGCAAGCTGCTGGGTTGCTGGGCTACTGGGTCGAAAAGTCCGCAAGTGCTTATTGCCTTATTGCCAATGCTAATGTTAATGCCCAGGCGCTTCCAGTGATCGTTCGACCAAGTGATCGTATCCTGGGTTTTATCAATTGACCAGATCCGCACCTCGTTCACGATAGGCCAGATTCGCCAGGTATGACGACAAAAAGAGTCCCTCACGTCTGACCGCTCCCAGCAGATCAGGAACAATGGGAAAAATTGAATGAAAAAAAAAAACTCAATTGATGGGATTTTGACGCCGTGAATGCAGTAGTGTGGGCTTCTCCTGTTGTACGAGTAGTCCAAAGTGGCTCAAAGTGGCACCTAACATCACCCATACTATGTGTTCCTAGAAGGTGGCCAGGTGGTGATTTACTGCGAGTACCGCTGCATACCTAGTAGGTAGTAGTAGTAAGTAGGTAGATTACACAGCGTCTGCGGAGAAAGATCGAGGCATGAAATGGATGATGATGATCTTCTCGCATGGCATCGACCCGTAAGGGGGTTCCCAACATCCATTATGTACTACCTGCTAGGCACATGTGGGCACATGTAGGCAATATAGGATATGTATGTCTAACTATTCGAGGCGCTTTTCGAGGTCTTCTCTATGGGTTGATGAGTTGATGAGAACAGGTGTTAGTCCCTCCGTGCAGTTTGTTTAGAACACACTCTCTTTAGAGTGCGTACGGTGCGCCACTTTTTCTTGCTAACGGTTACTATTATGGCGATTATGGCGATGCCTAATCGGGCTGGCAAGTCGAAAAAAAGTCGAAGAAAACGGACATGGGTTACATCATCCATGTCCATCCTTGTCCACACTTGTCGCCTGCAAGCCCGTGCTTAGGCTAGGCTATCTGGGCGCTTAGAGAACGATGCCGGCAGGGTGGTAGACAGACTTGTAGCCAATGAAAACTCGAGAAAGGTCCAATCATTTTCTGGCACACCTTAGTTTCTGTCCAACCAGCCTTTCGCATTTGGTTGGTTTAACGCTGGGCATGTGGTGGGAAGCATGGGGAGCATTCTAGCCTTCGTGGGATTTTGTTGTGTTTCCCACGCACCGGCACTACACTACACTACACTGCACTATACTAGGTACCCTATGTAGAGAGGGGATGCTATTATTAGGGACTTAGGACACCGCAGTTATGGCCCATGGTCTGAAGGATCAAGGTGTTAAGGTGACCTGGGTTGATCTCTGGCCTGGCCTTGGGGACTCTCCGTCTCCGTGTCTGTGTCTCTCGCCCCCTCCGCACCTACAACTAGGATGAAGTGTTACTGGCCTGCTGTGTGAAGGACCCTAGACCTTAGAGACAAATCACATCGTGGTTTAGCTCCCTATTATCGCAGCGTTTCACCGTCTCCTGCATATACCTAGATAGTCTATCCCGTTGCGATCCGGGGGGCTATACTACACCATCCCATATATGCTGATACCCATACAGCCTATACATATACATCCCGCACTCGCCCGCGGTGTAGTCTAGTCCTATTTTCTCCTCCCCTTTGCGACGTCGAATCTGTCCCTCGACTACCTATAGCGAGCTTATTTCCTTTTCCTTTTCGCATGATATCATATACCCCCCTGATTTAGACAGAGAGAGAAGAATTGGTGAAGCCGGCGACGGCACTGGTAACTAAAAGATCGCATTTTGTCGCATTTTCCCCGTTTCTATATATCCAAAATGGTAAGCACTTTAAGTGTCTCGGCAGTTGTCAATGTCCTACATCGGGCTCGTCCCGAGCCTTGAAAAGTAGTAGCTGACCACCAATACCGTAGAATACGCATTCGCTCAGGATGAGCGAGCGATCGCGAAGAGAGATGCGCCAAAAGAATTCTTTCCACGACCCCTTCTTCGGTCTAAAGGGGCTCGAACCCCGACCGACATCGATAGCGACAGAAATTGTAGATACCGAGTGGGATGAGGAAGAAGATACCATTAGCGAAATAGAAGATGATGACCCAGATTCGCCACGAATAAGCTTGAACTCGGTAAGATCTGAATATCCAATGCCATGCGATTACTTTGCGACTAATGGAATTGGTAGTCGGGACAACCAAGTGTTACAACTCTATCTTCATATGAAGAAGCACAAACACCCAGGTCGAGCAGGGCTCGCGAGGTGTACCCATTCGACTTCGACGCAAAGCCCGTCGAGGGACCGAGAGGCCCGCATCTATTCCGAGCCTCGACGACGTCGTCATTCAACTCCTTCGAATACCAATCCACCCTAACCCTCTCTCCGATAACGCCGAAGACGGCCAGACCGTTCGAGGCAGATCATCGGTTTCCACTGACGTATGAGCCGCCGCCTCCCAAGGCTCGCAACAGCCCGTTCCAATTCACGCACGAGAAGCTAAACCCAGGCGAACTGTCGTCATGGTCACCCGAGAAGGTAGCGCAGTGGATGCTCAATGCCGGCATTGAGATCCCGGTCGCCGAGAAGTTTGTCGAGAACGACATCAACGGCGCTATCCTAATTACGCTGAAGTTCGAGGACTTGAAGGAGCTTAGCATCCAGTCCTTCGGTGTGCGAACTAAAGTATGGGAGGAGATCCACGTGCTGCGAGACAGCAAGGCGGCGGCGGAGGCGGCGGCAGCGTCTCCCCGACCCGAAACCCCGATAGAAGATGAAGAAGCTAAGGAAGTGAGGAGGGAACGGAGAAGGGAAAGAAAAGATGAGCCTAATGGTGCCCCTCGTAGTGAAAGTGCCAAGCGGTCGAGGAGTGTGAAGAGGAACCCAAGTAGGAGGAAGCCTGCACATGAAGACATCATCTCACCCCTCGAGTCCGTATCCATCGTGGGGATCGAGCAGATGATGCCAAAGCCACACCACTGTTCCAAGGGTGAGAACTGCTCTAAGTACAGGAGACAACAGCGTATGATCGAAGCCTTCAAGAAAGACCACCCCTTCGTAGACATAGAACAAGGCGGCATTATCATGGTGGCAGGAGACCCAGGAAACCCAGAGACCGCACCAGCCATCAACCGGCCCTCGTCGACGGAGGCGTTGCGACCCATGTCAGACGCCGTGCCGTCTGTGATCGCATCGTCGGACGTTCTCGGCCCGGGCATGCCCCCATTCCAGTACCTGCAGGAAGCCGCCTTACGCAACCTGCAGACGCGAGATCCCCAGGACAATGTCCGGCAATTCCTCAACTTTCAACACCAGCACGGCGACGAGTCCAGTTCGGCGGAAGTTCCTCCCACGCCTCCGTTTGAGGTCCCTGCCATTGGCACGGCCACCACGACGCCCTCGCCTCGAGCACCTCACGAGGGTTTACGTGCGTTGCCCAAGCTCTCTATCCCCGGACAACAGCAGAATCCGGTGCAGCAACAATTGCAAGCCCAAAGATACTCCCAGCAACTGCGGTCCGCAAACCAGACACCACAGCCCTCGCACTACCCGCAACGGATGGACAGAGTCGAGGCCCTATCACCGGATCTACACAACGCTCCCTACCGCTTCGGCACACCCTTCTCAGACATGGACGTGCCCTTGACCACCGTACCCCTCGGCCCCGTCGCCCGCGACGCATCCCAATCCGTGCCTCCGGACATGAACTATCGCGCGGCGCCCCAAATCTCGCGGTCGCAATCCCGTGCCTCGCGGCGTCCCTCCTTCCAAGTAATGGCACCCGTAGAAGAAGACGCCTCCGCGACGCCCGTCGCCCGCGTCTACGGACACCGGTACACGCACTCCGTCTCCCCCAAGACCTCCTCTCCCCCCAAGATCCCCTCGCGTCAACAACCACTCCAAGCCCCCCCGCGCCCACAATACCCGTGGTCGCCACCCTCCAACCGCACCGCCTTCGAGCGCTCCATAGGGCCCACGGCAACGCAAGCCGCGCCCTCCGCCGTCCAAGACGCCGAAGGCATCACCTACGCGGGCCCGGTGAAGAAGCGGAAGACGCGGATGCTGCGTCACGAATGGCACGACCACTACGCGACGCTGAAAGGCACGCGTCTCGCTTTGCACAAAGACGCGGCTTCGCGGTCGCGCGCTCTCGAGTACATCGACATCGACGACTACGCCATCGCCTGCTCGTCGCTATCCACGGGCTCGAAGCTGAACGCCGCCTTCAAGGCGATGAGCATCTCGCGCTCCAAGCACGGCGCCGCGGCCGACCCGGACTCCGTCGCCGCCTTCAGCTTCCAGCTGATCCCGCAGAACGACGTGGGAAAGGCGCTGGGCGGCCGCCTGCGCAAGCGCGAGAGCCAGAGCGTTGGGGCTGCGCCGCTGATGCCGAGTCCGCCTGGGATCGAGGGCGCGGCTAACGGCACGGGCAAGACGCACCATTTCGCCGTCCGGAGCCGCGACGAGCGTATCGATTGGATGCGCGAGCTTATGCTGGCGAAGGCGCTGAAGCAGAAGGGCGAGGGCTTTGAGGTTAGTGTGAATGGGAACATGATCTAGGTCTGCACCTCGATCTATCGACCCATTCATGTCGGATACATACCTAGAGTGGCGATCTGGCTACTCACCACCTATCCTTTTATTTATTTTTTCTTTCTATACACGAAGGTGACTCACCTCCACGAGGTTAATGTCCTACGATTGGGTATTCCCCCCTTCCCTTCATGCCAGGTGTTGGTTCGGTAGTTGGCGACGATGAAAACGACGACGGCGGCGGGAGACGGTGTTAATGACGGCATTCGGCGACTCTAATGGAAAACGGGGGCAAGAATCCGGTATCCCAACATACCGGACTTCCCGCTTCTCTCGAGCAAACCATATCTTCTTCTTCTATTCTTCATTTTCTTTTGATATACCTAGCACTACTTTTACTACTCTTCTGGCAAATCGTCTTCTCAAGGTTGCCGCTTACACAAAAACGAGCGAAGGCAACTTCATCACTGCGGGGGGGGCGTATTAACGAACGAACGAACTGGCTTCATCATTTTATTTTTTGGAACGAAATACCTTTTTTCTTAGGTACTTACTTACCTACTTGCTATACTCACTTTGATATCTTTTTTTTTTCCCGGTGGTCAAACGAATAACGGTGGTTGGTGGGCGCATGAGATACCAGCACGCTCCTTATGTAAGGTTGTTATATCATGGGATGTCATGTATGTCAGGGCGACCTGCAAAAATTATAGGTAGCTTTGAAAAGTTTTAGGGAAAGAAAAAGAAGATTGATATAAAAAATAAAAAGACCTACTTCACTTTAATACTTAAGTCTTAAGTCTTAGGTGCCAAGCCTCCCCTCCCGTGTTCCTGGTAGTGAGTGATGCTATTATAAGATCCATCTGTTATCATAAGTCGCGACTGTATCACGCGTTTTTCCAAGTCCCTAGCTATGGCTGTGCTAGTTGAAGTCATCCCTTACCTTGTTGTTTGTTTACTTAGTATAATCAGTATACGAAGGCAAGCGATAACACCGAATCTCCAGCCAATTAGTTCTTTCATAAGCACTAGAATTTGCCTAAGACACTGTCCTTAGACAAGCATATTGATACATAGTACAATGTCACAACACTATCAGATGCATCATTTACATATTTGGTATATATAGCACATAGCCCTATCCCAACCTACTAGTTACCCATCTACGTAGACAGCTACCTGCAAGGGATTTTGAGTCGAGTGCCATATCATACACGAGACCAAGTGCTCAATCATATACATGTACATGTATACCTCCATACCATACCATATCTACCTGTATTTGAGCTTCGGCCTGACCAACCGAGCGCGGCCCTCAACCTTCTGCCAATCGATGACCTCCCACCAGCTCTTCACAAACTGCCTCTTGCCTCCCACGTTCTTGGCCCCGATACCGTAGTCCCGCAGCCACACGTGCTCCCAGGTGTTCAAGCACAGCAGGGGTACGACCTCCGTGCCTCCGGGCGCCGACGCCATGCTAGGGTCCACGAACCTAGACCCAGTGTCCGCGCCGGCGCCGACCTGCGTGCGGTTCATGAACTCGGCCAGCACGTCTCGCGAGTCCGGACCTTGCGTGTTCATGTCGATGCCCTGGCGCCGCCAATGCGCCGCCGTGAACGGCGTCCCGGCCAGGTACGTCGGCAGGATGCGGAACTGCTCCGTCATGACCGGCTTCACCAGCCACACGAAGCCCGGCCCGAACATGCCCATCGCCGTCGACAGGAACTCCCGCCTTAGCGTCTCGACCGAGCTGAATTGCCTTATGATCTCTGCTCTTAAATTCTCCGGGATCCGGTCCTCTCCTTGGGGTTCTTAAAAGAGTATGTTAGCCATCCGTTGCTTTTCCCCGTCTTTAGCTTTTTCTGTTCGATTTGATGGTGACTGTATATTCCACATGGATTCAAGTCCTCGCTTACCTTCAGGTTCTGTTCCCACTTTCGCGAGAGTGTCGAAGAAGAAGTGGTTGTTGTATGCCATGGAGGCGTAGTTGAAGATGTGTGCTTGGGAGGGCTCGCGGGCGGTCGCTTTGACGATGGATAGAGGGTCTTGTTGCTCGAAGTCATCCCCTAGTATGATAGTTAGCTAGCTGCCCATTCTATAATCTATTCATATAACATGGATTTGTTCGAATGTCCCAAGTCTTAAGAGGAGAACCCCGCGATTCGCCTGCCAAATTCCGATTGAAAGATCCCCCTTACGCCAATTGTTCCAATTACCTGGTCCGTATGGTCGTATGGCAATATGATCGTGTGAACTCACCAGCAATCAAAGTATTGAGCCTTTCCACAATTAGTTCCATGTATTGTGTCCATGCCATATCGAAACCTCCCGGGGATAATAAACCTGGAACTCCTTCATTGGGGTTGAATTGTGGTAGACGTGGGACACCGTGTAATTGGCGTGAGGATATGGACGGACGCCATAGTTGACTAGCCCTCGGTATGCGTAATCTCGGTCGCAACATTGTGCGACTTTTTGTGGTTGTATATGGAGATATTTCGATCTCGAGGTTCGAAATTTAATCGCTGCATTCATTAATAAGGTTAGCTCCCTTTTTTTTCTGATAGCAAGGAGCGAACAGGGAGTGCGCCGTCCTCTGATTGGTTCAAATTCATTCGGATGGGGAACATTGGATTCGCCGCACAATTCTCTTAACTTTTACTGCTGTAAGTAGGTACTTTGTACCTAGGACCTAGGTCCTAGGTCCTACTTAGCCGCCAAGTCAGTCGATAGTAGCGACTTTGAATTTAACTTATAGTTGATGAAGTATGCTAAGATAATATGAGATTCTCGACTCTCAAAGTTGACGACCTCAAAACACCCGATTACTAGATAGGTTGGCATGTCTTTCCAGGTAGCGGCTCTATTGAGACTTTGGCCAAGCCACATTCATTGAATTCGCTATCAGGAGGTATCTATTCACTTTATTTTTTTTTTCCAAAATTCCTTACTCCCCCTCCTTCAATTTCAGCTGTTCTGCTTTCGCAGCAAGCGCAGCCGCACGTTTGGCCGGGTCACCCTTATCCTTCTGCTTCTTCACCTTTTGTTGCTTCTCCTCCGTAGGGTAGGCGAGTTCTGCGATCTTCTGCCACTCCTCCGATGCGTTGAAGTCGTTACGGATGGGGTCTAGTAGCTCGTTGAGCGCCTTCGTTAAAGCCGCTTTTAGTAGTTGGGGCGTGAGCTAGAAAGTGGTGAGTAATCTTGGTAATAGTATATAATATACGGGTAACCAGGGGTAACTTACTATGTCCGCCTCGTAATCCGCCTTCAACTTCGCAATGTCGTCGTAGATGATAGGTTCGGCATCTCGTCTGTCAACCACAAATTGTGGCTTGCTTCCCGTTTTTATAGATTGCACTCGGAAAATGACATGCTCCACGAAGGCCACCACGCCATTACCCTCGATCTTCTTCGGCACACACACAGCCTTCTTCAACTTCTTGCCTACCACCTCAGCAGAATCTAGCAGGTCAATCTTGGAATCCGGTTCGCTGGAGCTCATCTTCTGCGCTTCTCCTAGACCTGGTACCATCGAGTGCATCAGGTGGGCTCTGACTTTGTACCCGATCTTGGGCAGGTTCTCTAGCGCAAATGTGAAGATCTTGCGCTGATCGAGACCACCTAATTGCGCATCGACGTCGAGGTACTCCTCATCTAGCGCTTGCATCAGAGGGTAGGTCAATCCGCCAAGGAAAGGGTCGGCAGTCTGCTTGACGACCTCAGCGCCAGCTTTTTGCGCGACCGATATTCTAGTCATTCCCTCCAACTTGAACCGATCCATTGTGTAGTTTTCGCTCTTCTGGTACGAGCTTCCCTTGATGAACTCGAGTTTTGTGATGTCCACACCCACGGCCTTTAGCAAACTCTTGACGATAAATTCGTAGTACTTGAGTCTTTGCTCGATCAACTCTAGTGGGGCTTTCATGTTGTCGAGGTAAGCGTGGAGGTCGGCGAGGAGGATCTTGACGTGGCAGCCGGCGTGGAGGAGTTCCGCGACCTTGGTCATGGATACGAAGTAACCGCAGTGCGGTCGACCTGTCGTCGCCGTTCCCCAGTAAACCTTGAGGTCTCGCTTCTGGTTGAGGATCACATCGTCGATAATTTCGGGGTTGAGAACTTCGGTCAAGTTGGCCTTGATCAAGGCAATCGACTCCTCGGGAGTCATGTTTGCGAATGAGCGTTAGGCAAAAGAACGTCTGGGCCGCTAGAAGAACAAAGAGTAAATTCTGTTAATTTTCAACTTTTTTTCTCTCTCTTTTATCCGTCGTATAATTCAAGGGACATGTACAATCTGATATTTTTTGAGTCAGAGGGGTCCGATGGAGGGGCATCGACTCAAGGATATTGTGGGGTTATTTAGATTAGCCCGCCGGAGATATCGGTGGCCTAATTAGGGTTATCAGTAATGTAGATGGGGTTTATTTCGCAGGAAGTTTAAACTTGGAGTGGTTGTGATTGTTTATTAGCGGGTGGTATTAGTGCCGGTAAAATCAACTCCCCTTTACGCTTATTTTGGAGAAAAGTTAAACTGTTTTTTCAGCTTTTAACTCAAGACAGATAATATCCTTTTCTCTCATTTTTCTTGAGAACTTGAATACCTGATACATGTTGGCCCACGACGATGACAGGTACTTAATTAGAACTTGAGGCGGCACTGAATACTACCTAGGACTTGGGTAACACTAGAGATCCCATTTTGACCACTGAAATTTAGCACACTGCTATTAACTTGTCACACTCTCACGGGTAAGAATCAAAGTTGATACGAATTATTCCAATTATGTTTACTTTACATTCTTGGTTCGTCGGCTCGTGAATATCCAGATATGCTCGCTATTCTGACCAAACCATCCCATGGACCCATGACCAATAACCATGACCAACCGATACCGTAAGATGCAAGATATTCCTGAAATAGTTACCCCGGGCGCTGTAACTCGGTCCCCGGAGCATCCCAACAAACTTTGGCAACCATAAATCCCAAGTTCTTGGGACCCGCCAAAATTGAAACCCCAGACGCCCTTTGTGCCATTCAAATACCTGGGGATAGATCAGTTTTCCCAACCTTGAAAAAATAAAACACAATTTCATGTTTCCCTTATATTTTCGTCAGAATTTTTATTCTTCCATCAGCCCTAGCATGTCTAGTTCGACTTTGACCAGTCTTTCGAATTCTTCGCGATCAATCCCCGATGCACGGGATAGTTGGTATAAGCTCTTGATGCTTCGGGATACGTGCTGCTTCACTCCAAAGTCGCTCTGTTCTTGCTTAGCTGCAGCAGCCTCGAGCTTCTCGACTGATGCATTAGACCCAGCGCTAGAAGCTGGCCGAGGGTGAGGGTGAATCAAGTTCGGATCATCGCCGCTTCTTCTCGAGTGAGTGGAGGGCGATCTAGGCTTGCCGGCAAGTGTCCACGAGCCTTGCGTTTCGTTTCCTTCCACCTCGTCATCGCTCCCATTTATGATGGGGATTTCAGATCTAGCAGCCAGACCAAGAGGTGGTGCAATGTTACGGAGGTTTGCTTCCTCATCCGGGTCATGGTTGTCCATGGCTGGCTGAACGTCGTCATATTGAGCATAATAGTCATCCTCAGCTGTCCCATGACCCCCAGATTGCGGGGCAGGTGACCTTTTGATAGCAGGAGTTCTCGCCGGTGTCGCGTCGTACCTCGCCCAGTAATCATCGTCATCTTCCTCGTCGTCGTCGTGGGTCAATATGGCGCCCCGACTACTCGTGAGGCCACTGCTCTGGCCAGTCTTTACTTTGGATTCCTTGAATTGTCTCTCAGCTTCGACAATGTTGGAGACACCTCCAAACGACGAAAATGGCGATGGTTTTTCGGTTACGCTGACCTCGCCGACTTTCCAACCATCACCCAGCGGATCTCCGACACAATAAATCAAGCGAAATGTCAATTCTAGGTCTTTGAAAACTACGAGCGCCTGAAGGGTTTCCTCATCTACTCGTCGATACCGAATTTCGGCATCATACTCCCAGTCGATCTCCACCTCTCCAGACGCGGGGTGAGGCTCCAATCGATCGCCCTGAGCTATCTCCGTCAACCTGGGGACCTTTGAGGGGTCATAACATAACAATCGAATCCATGGATCAGAACTGGATGCCGAAGATAATAACTGTACTCGTTGTCTCAGGATAGGTGAGAGAAGAGGTAAGACGTTTTCTGTCGGCTCCGTCGATAATGCAGCAGCAGGGAGCGAGGGTAGGAGATGCCCCAGAACCTGCTGGACGTCTGGTTGCTTGATAGTAGTCGAAGTCGTCATATTTGCACCAGATTTGCCTAGATTCTTGTGTTGTATACTTTGTGGTATTCCTATTCCTGTGTAAATGGAAGAGGGACGTTGCTCAATGTTGTAGTATTTGAGAATGGTTGATAGCAGATGATGGCGAATGATGGCGAAGAAACGCTTATCACATGCAATGGATGTTTTGCGTGTCCTAGCAAACTGATCCTCCTGCTGGGTGCTGACCTTGTATTTCTGCTGTTTTTAGCAAGCGGCGTGGCTGACGCTAAGCTAACGTTATTCTGTTTCAGGGTCAGAAAAAGGAAAAACCACTTTGTAAACCACTTTGTATTCGGAAGGTAACCTTGCAACCCTGCGTCTGGAAATTGAGCTTGCGAGAAAAAGGATTTCTTATATTTTTTTATAGTGGAATCGAAGGAATTTACACAAGCAGACATAGGCAATTCAAGTGAGCACTCAAGTGAGCACTCAGATCGTTATGTAGGCCTATACATATGTAGGTATTTCTGTAGATAGACATAGTACACGTACAGGCCCTCAGGAACTTGAATGGTGACCAATTACACGATCTATTTCCCCAAACCCCACTGCAAAGTCTGGGGAGAGCCCTGGAGGACAAACGGGACAAATGGGATTGGTAACTCGGGCGGGCGGAAGCTTATCCAATGACCTGTGACCTAAATAACTTGTTCCAGGTGTAACGGAATGGCGGGATGGGGGTCCAGTATTGGTGCCGCGACTAGATCCACCTAGTGCAGACTCGGCTTGGCTTAGGAAGTAGTATTAGTTGTAGAAATATCCATGGATGCAGAATGTGTAGGTAGGTACTATGTGTAATGTAATACAACATGTATAGGTAGGACCTAGTAGTACTACATAGATATAAAATGACTTCTGGAACTTGGTGGAAATGACTTGTTCCTGTCAAGCCCCGACCAAGGTATATCCATTTCAATACATTGGACAATGGACATGTAATAATATCATAATAAGCACCGAACCTCCGATACCGATGTCTCCATTTCATGATTTTTACTTTTTTACTTTTCGGAACTATCCATAATACGTGCGTGGTCGTGGTTACCTTGAAACCTTGTGAAATATTTGTCGATCCTTTGATAAGTGCGGATAAGTGCCAGATTCTGCGATGCTTCTTCCCAAACAACTAACCAATACATACCTTGTAAAACGCAGATTACATGGATGGGATTACCTTGGAATGCACGTGACGTTAGGAACAAAAGAAATGACCTGTATTCGTAATGTGTTTTATTCCGAATCTTACGTCACTCAATAATTTCGGATCCAATATTGATTGGTCTCAGTTTTCTCAGATCCTCAAAATCCAAAAAATATCGGCAATAATATCTTCGAGTCTAGGGAATTACTGTATACCTAGGGCCTACGCTGCTACATTGCTAGGTGGTTTGAGATCGCGACTAATTAATTGGCCGGCGTGAATACATACCTCGTCTTCACCTTGTCCATTATCGTGGCTGCTGGCCTACATACTGCATCGTACTTCGTAGCGGCATAGAACTCAACCTACCTAGTCACGGCACGTGCCGTAAATTTTTTTTTTGAAGGCGTTTACAACCTAAGTCCCCTCCAGAGTTTGTGCAATTTCGTAACGAACCCCTGTTTCCAGAAAGAGACGGATTCACATCCCGTCTTACGCGAGGCCTTTTCCACGCGGCCACGCCGTAGTCTAATACGACCAGTATCAGACCCACGATTCTGAAAGAAGGTCGTTTCTGTATCGAAACACCCCTAGTCCGGGTTAGGGCCGCTGCGGATGTATGTCGAAATCTGACCTACGCCTTCAAGATGAGGTATGACTTCCTAATCAAGTAATCAGCTGGGAGTTGAGAGGATAGAAAAAATGCCTATTTAGGAACTGGAAGAGCTGACACTAGTCCGCCCCGTTTTAAAGGGCTCGCGGCTTCAGGTCGTTACCGCTGGGGCTACCGCTGGTTTGATATCCCGCTTCGTCGTCGCGCCTCTCGACGTCGTCAAGATCCGCCTACAACTCCAAATTCACTCGCTCTCGGACCCGCTGTCTCAAGTCGACCTACGCGGGTCACCTATATACAAAGGCACGATCGGAACCTTTCGCCATATTGTGGCCAACGAGGGCGTCACCGCGCTATGGAAGGGCAACGTTCCCGCCGAGCTGATGTACGTCGCGTACGCGTCGATCCAGTTCACGACGTACCGATCCGTAACCATGCTCCTGCATCGCGTCTTTGCAAAAGAGGGACATATAAATGAGCGTGGGATCGGGGATCAAGGTAACAACAATAGTAGAAAGAGCACACTCCCTAAGTCCGTCGAGTCGTTCGTCAGCGGCGCCTCCGCCGGCGCCACGGCCACCGCGGCTACGTACCCGTTGGACCTCCTGCGCACGCGGTTCGCGGCCCAAGGCAACGACCGCGTGTACACGTCGCTCCGATGCGCCGTCGCCGACATAAACCGGGACGAGGGCATACGGGGGTTCTTCCGCGGACTCAGTCCCGCGCTAGCGCAGATCGTGCCGTTCATGGGCTTGTTCTTCGCCGTGTACGAGGGCGCGCGGTTGCCCCTCGGAAAGATGGAGTTACCATGGGGCACAGGCGACGCCACGGCTGGCGTGATCGCGAGTGTCGTGGCGAAAACGGGTGTGTTCCCGCTGGATCTCGTGCGAAAGCGGATACAGGTCCAAGGCCCGACGAGGAGTAGGTATATCCATAAGAACATTCCCGAGTACGCTGGTACGGTGAGCACGGTACGTCAAATATTGCGCCGGGAGGGCGTTAGGGGGCTCTACAGGGGGTTGACGGTGAGCTTGATAAAGGCGGCTCCGGCGAGTGCGGTTACGATGTGGACTTATGAGCGAGTGTTGAATTTGCTTATTAGTCAGGGCGAAGAGACTGAGATGGTGAAATGAATAACGAGGGCAACAGAAATATCCATGGCGTTGGCGTACACACATCTTTATATACATACCTTTAGATATTAGACCTGCTTTCTACATAGGATGCGTTGTTGTTAGCTTCAGTTTTATCGACTAAAGCTCACGAGTTGGATGGCCCAAAACGTTGAACTAGACACGACTTCAAAATAAGCATATTTTTCCTTGCGTAGAACCGAAAATTGTCTCGTACACACCACACAAGCACACACGAAGTTTTGCAAGTCGAGTTCTAAAATTCAAGATATGCTTCCACACTTATTTTTGATGCCAGTTACTCTGTACATACCTCCCACATAACCTCGAACGAAGCAAAAAGCTTGTCTATTATGCATCGGTCTATAGTACAAGGCAGCATTCTACCGAATAGAACACCATCCTCTCTATTCCCCCATCACCCTCTCCTCATCACATATATCCCTCATTTTCCCTTCCTCACCCAGCCCTCGACGATATCCCTGGCATCGCTAACCTTCTCATCGACGTACTTCTTGCCCACGTCGACATGCACGCGGGCGAAGCGCCACGCATCCCTAACGCCGTCCCTCGTCTTCAAGTGCGCGTCGGCGAGGGCCGGGAAGCGGCGTTCGTAGGTCCACAGGAGGTCGGAGACGTTGGTCATGGTGACGGGGAGGAGCAGCCATCCGGCGCCGACGCCGAAGGCGAGGGGCACGGAGGCGCGCAGGAGCAGGTTGCGGTTGCGGCTGGCGATGCTGCCGGCCATGGAGGCCACGAGCACGTACACGAGCCCCGGCATCAGCTTCTCGCCGCTCTCGCGCGGCGGCGCCAGCGAGGCGATCGTCGACGTGAACGACTGCTCCAGCCCGAACGCCGCGTTGATCGTGCTGTTCACCGCGTCCTCCGTCGCCGTCGCGTACCGGTACAGGAACAGCCGCGCTTTGCCTATCTGCACCGCTAGGCGGTCCGTCGGCGAGGGGTTGTGCTGTTTGGGCGGGGGCAGCAGCAGAGAGCTGTCGGACGACGCTGGGGGGATGGTGTCTGAGGCCGGGGATGGGACGGACGTTGTGCTGGATTTGGGGGGCAGGTAGGTCTCGTAGTCGTCGTAGATGGGTTTCTTATTGTACTGCTTGATTTGCGGTGTTAATAAGAGGTTCCGTGGGTTCATAGATAGTGAGAGTGAGGCCGTACGTAGTCGTGTGATGGTGCTTCAGCCAGCGCAACCGAGGGAAATAAAGCTCCTCCGGCCAGAGTTGCGGCCATGAACGGCGCGGCGACACGCTGCAAATTTCATTTTATCAGCACGTAATTACTCGTACAATGTTTTCGTGGTCGTATCTCACCCGTCGCAGCAGCACTCTCGCAGCCATGTTGCGCTCAATTGACGTTGGCCGTTGTCGAGGTATTAAAAAAGTTACAGGGTATCAAATATTGAATTTAGAGCTGGAGGATTAATTTAGGTAGGACTAGGCTTAGCACTGTGCTGTAGCTGTAGCGATGATGTACTACGTAGGTAACTAAAATTCTGGTACCTTTTTTTTTCGCGGCGATTCCCGGACCGGTGGCCCCTCAACCAAATTCATATCACTGTACTTGTACCTGACGTAGATGCTAGCCCTGAAGGCCGTCAATTCCCGGCAACTATAACTTCCAATCAATTTCAATGGAGAGAAATAAAAATAAAAATAAAAATGCTTAAAATACTTTCTAAGCAATAAGTTGTTTGCATAGAATTTACGCATTTTCCCTCCTTTTCTCCCGTGCATATCAATTGGCGACTCGGCTTGTTTGTATTCTTTGCAGGGTTTCTGATGATGTTCGCGTTCTGTGCGTCATGATAAAGGCAGTGCGATCAGGTCTTTGGACCTGCTCGAGATGTCTCCGACAATCGCAAGCCACTCGACTCCAGATCCGAGACCAAAGGCGTTGGCTCTCTTCCGCACCCAGCGCTGCTCCTCAAGTCGACACATCACATATACCGATAGACCACTCTCCGACCGACCTCAAGCATGACGATTCCCTGTTGCGCCAGATATTCGATTCCCCGCCGACTTTCAAAGACTTTGCGAAACCCTTCTTCAAGGTTATGAGCCGCGAAAATGTAGGGCTATTTAGGAACAAATATTTAACATCACCTCAAGGCTTTCTTACATTTGCCGACGTCACAATAAGGAAAGCTCAGAAAGTGGTGTACAAGGTGCTCAATACGTCAACATTAGAAGAGTATAAGGGTATTGTCCGGGACATGGATAGATTGAGCGACTTACTATGTCGAGTACTAGACGTCTCCGACTTCGTGAGGGTCACGCATCCCGATCCGAAAATACAGGCAGCCGCCTCAGAGGCATGGTCATTAGTTTATCAGTACATGAACCAGTTGAATACAGAGACGGGGCTGAGCGACCAGCTGGGAAAGGCTCTCGCTAACCCAGAAGTGGCGAACAGCTGGAATGAAGAAGAGCTGACAGTTGCGAAATTACTACAACAAGATTTCATGAAGTCGGCAATACATCTTCCGAAGCAGTCACGAGACCGATTTGTCGACTTGTCACAGCATATCAGCGAATTGGGAGCGGCTTTTGTCGAAAATATGATGCCCGAGCAAAGTTATCTCGAATTTCCAAGCAGCAAGGTCTATGGCTTAGACCCCCAGATAGCTCGATCGCGCTCTCGTGGAGGCCAAGTTCGCTTTTTAACGTTGGCGCCTGAAGCGACGGTAGCGCTCAGAACTGTTCATGACGAGGATACGAGGAAGGCAATCTACTACGCCACCAGAACTGCGTCCAGCAGGTCGATCCAGATACTGGAACTTATGTTGAAAGCGCGTGCCGAGCTAGCAAAACTTTCTGGCTTCGAAAGTTATGGGCAAATGGCACTCCATGATAAAATGATGGCGAAAACGCCTGAGTCTGTTCATCAGTTCCTTTTAGCTTTGTCCAAACACAATCAGCCGCTTGTCGAGGAGGAGGTTGCAGCTCTACTTCAGGAGAAGAGCAAAAAGTTGCAATCCACGGCGACTGATCTTCAGCCGTGGGATAGGGAATATTATATGGCGAATATACGTTTAAATATGAGGTCTCGACGGCGAAGTGACGATGTTCTGTCGTCTTATTTTTCACTGGGGACCGTCATGCAGGGGTTGTCAAGATTATTTACACGTTTATATGGAATCAGGCTGGTTCCTCGGGATACGCTACCGGGAGAGACATGGCATTCAGGTGTAAGACGCCTAGATGTCGTGTCTGATACCGATGGGCACGTTGCTGTCCTCTACTGTGATCTTTTTTTCCGACCTGATAAGTCCCCTAACCCAGCACATTTTACCGTGCGCTGCTCAAGAGAGATTTCGGAAGCCGAGATCCACGAAGTGGCAGAACGGAATGAAAGTGGCGTTGAGGGGTTACCTCAATTTGAGTCACCAATCGACGCCGCGAATGACGGAATGCATGTATCACAGCAATCTGGCGCAATTAAGCAGCTTCCAACAATTGCATTAGTATGCGACTTCGAAGAAAATAAAGGGCGGGACAAACCTGCCCTCTTAGATTATTACCAGATGGAAACACTTTTCCACGAAATGGGTCACGCCATCCATTCTGTTCTGGCTCGAACTTCCTTACAAAACGTGGCAGGAACTCGGTGCGCAACTGATCTCGCAGAATTACCCTCGACTTTGATGGAGCATTTCTGCGCTGACCCTTCCGTTCTCGGGCTGTTCGCACGTCATCATGTCACTGATGAACCCTTGCCATATGAATCGGTGATAGATAAGCTGCACATCGCTAGAAGGTTCGAGGCGTCGGATAGAGAGAACCAGATCATACTTGCCATGCTAGATCAACAGTACCATTCATCCTTGCCAAACGAGGAAGGGTTCGACTCAACAAATATCTACCTCGACCTCCAGAGAAAATTTGGGAAACTTCCACCTGACCCGCAGGGAACTAGATGGCAGGGATTCTTTGGCCACCTATTCGGCTACGGCAGCACCTACTACAGTTACCTCTTTGACCAGGTGCTCTCCAAGCGCGTGTGGGATGTCGTCTTTTCGGCTGGTCACAATGGCGCTGCTCTCGACCGGGCAAATGGCGAGAGGCTGAAGGAGAATCTGCTCAAGTGGGGAGGCAGCCGCGATCCTTGGAGGTGTCTCTCGGATACCCTCCAAGATGCGCGCTTAGTCAATGGTGATGAGAAGGCCATGAGGTTAGTCGGCAGCTGGGTTAATAAAGACGAGCGAGCATAGTGCATAACCTCCTGCCCATTGACGGTTGCGTTGTACAAATAACGAAAGGGTACCTACTAGGTAGTATAGACACAAAGTAATGTTTACCTATACATGGTCTAACTGTCATTCGACATGATAGCTCCTTGCGCTACTAATTCGAGTACGTTCAATGTTGCGAAGTTGGATGGAACCTTGGTGTGAATTACCTACATTGATTTCATTGATGAACTAGGTACAGGACTCTTTCCTCTTACTCTGTATGTCCAATTGGGAATGGGCTGTCAAGATGTTCAGAGGCTCTTACCCCTTTTCCAAGAATCACATGCGTATTACGAAAAGGAAATGGAAGGTTTGCCCTGTCAGTAGACAAGTGAGGTAGTCGAAACCCTGAGATAGAGTTTACCTACGCCTAAACCTCACTCATACACTTCGTCGCTTCTCACAATTTGATGATGGTAGTGTTAATAAGACCGATGTCTGCTTCCTCATTCCCAGTGTGCCTACTGCCTTATGCCCAGTTTATGAATTGGCAGGAGCTGGTAATTGAAGGGAGCTCTACATTCGTTTCTTTTCTTGAGATGTCTGGATTTCATTCCATCTTCTTCTCTTCTTCAACAACCGTTATTATCTCCAGTTTCAATTACGCTGCTACCATTGCTCTTATTATCACAATTTTGTCTTTCAGAGCTTTGTTATTCCACGAGCATTCGTATTGGAACCTCCTTCATTAATGATTTCTCGTTCCAAGGTTCTCTCTGTAAAACTTACAGCCTCAGAAGCCAATTCAACATACCCAAAGCCCTCAAGGACTTGACGGGAACGACAGCCTACAATTTCATTGCCTCTAGAATCACAGAGACAAGACAAAGTATACAACAACCCCTAATCAATCCATACACTTTTCACCTCCGTGATCACAATGGCAACGCTCGCATCCACCGTTAGCACTCTTAGCTTCCTCTTGCTGCTTGCCGGCACCCCTATTGTTTCTTGCCAACAACCTGAATCTTCAACCAAACCCGACACCGGTGTCTTGCCAACCTTCACTCCCGTGTCTGGGGGTGCCTCGAAAGAGGGACCAAGCGGGCTACTCATCGTTGACGATGATGAGGTGTACAAATACGCTGGCTGCTATGCCGAGACTACCGAGCAACCACCCCACAACCGTGCTTTGGATGGCGTCTACCTGACCGTGGCCGGTAAGATGCAGGTCCAACCATGCATCCAGTATTGTGCTCGCTCATACAACCGCTTCCATCCCGAAAAGAAGGGCTGGAAGTACGCCGGCCTCGAGTACTCTCGTGAGTGCTGGTGTGGAGACAGCCTCTCCTTGAACAGTGTGAAGTTGGAAGAAACCTCTTGTGACGCCCCAGTAAGTAAACACTTGAACTTTCCACCCCTTTCATCTGAGCCCCTTTCCTTCGATCCTAGACGTGCGGCAATGGAATTAATGGACTGATGTGCATAACAGTGCGATGGCAACAATTCTACAGTGTGCGGAGGACACCTCGCCCTCACGTTGTACAACGCTACTACCACTCCCGGAGGCGGAAAGCCCGGCAAGATTCCTGACGGCGATGATGATTCTACCACATACCCACAGAGGCCATGGCCAGAGAAGCCATGGCCACCAAAGAAGGGTGGCTCACCAAAGATGAGTGGCGCTCCTTCAAAATCAGGAGGACCAAAGATGAGTCACGGTTCCAAGCCAGAAGGTGAGGCTGTTGCACAGGCTGTGGGCATAGGCCTTGTGGTTGTGGCTGTGACTTTTGTCCTTGGTATGGGATGCTTGTGAGCGGGGGAAAGGTGTTAGGAGCGAAGTGGGTGAGTAAGAGATCGGTTGTTGCTGTCGGTTTCTTTTGTCTGTCAATATCCTAATCGCTTCGGTGTCGAACCTCTAATGGCCTCGGGGTGGCGGTGCGGAGTCGTTCCTATTGGAACTAGTTGTCGTGTAGAAACCTATGAAAATCGGAGTAGAGGAGCATCGAATTATCAGGTGTTGAATAGGGATATGGAGCATCCGTTCGCGTTACCCTAGATTGCCTTAATACAACGCTATCACCCCTAAGTTATTTTATCTCGTGGTGATATTTCCTCGTCCATTGATTCAATCGTAGCTGTATTAAGCTCGGCGTATACTTGTGGTAGAGGTATATTTACCATATAATCCAATCACATATCCAGCGCACCTAACCCCCTCGATTTCACGGCCTTCTGCACTTCCTGCTTAACATGCCCCACGACTTCTCGCCAGGCTTCTTTCCCACTATACTCCAACTCGTCGCCGCTATCTTCCACCAGGTAATCCAACCACTTGACAAGCTTCGACGCTTTATCCATGTCCTTCTCTTCTACCACGACACGGACCAAATACCTCTCCAACATCTCCACGTCCCGGCCGTGCGGACCCACGTCCCGCGTCTCGCGGTGCCATACGTTCAGCATGTCGCGGATCTCGGGGAGGGAGGTCAGGTTGTTGGCCGTGAAGGATATCTTGGTGGGTTTGAGGGGGAATTGGAGACGGGTTTGGCCGGTTGGGAGGTCGTCGGCGCCGGGGTGGGAGGGATGAGAGGGGCGGGAGTGGGAGTGAGGGTTAAGGGGGAGGTCTAAGAGGCCGGAGCGTTGGGCTAGGAGGCGGCGGTGGTCGGCGAGGACTTCGCGGCGGACTTGTTCGGGGAGCTCGGCGAGGAAGGTAGGGTCTGGGGGTTCGAGGAGGTCGGGGAGCGGGATTTGGGGGTGGGCTGGCTGGGGTTGGTGGTGGTGGTTCGGTTGGTGCTGTTGGTGCTGTTGTTGTTGTTTGAGGGTCGTCTGCACGGTCTTGGGGTTGGAGGCGTCGTGTTGTTGGCGTGAGCGAGGGGGGCGGCCGCGGCGTTTGGGCGGGGTTCTTTGTTTGGGGGGGACGTGCAGGATCCGGTCTCTGCGCGGGGATTGAGGGGGGTTGATGGGAGGGGGCTGCTGGTGTCTGCTTCGGGGTCTGTATTGTTCTAGGACTTCGGCTCTCATGTCTTCTGGTAAGGCGTTGAAGACTTCGGGGTCGATCTCAGGCGGGATCTCGCTATCGTTGTTGTTGGTGGTGGTGTTGGTGGTGGTGGTGGTGGCAGGGATTGCTGGGCTTTGGGTCCGGGATTTGGCAGCTGCTGTTGGTGCTGATGTTGGTGTCGGTGCGTCGTCGCGGGTTTTGATACCTGGCCCTTGCCCCATAAGCCGGCTTCGAAAATCTGGGGGCAGCTCTGCTATTACAGCGGGGTCGGGGTTAGAAGGCATGATGAACTGGGTCCCGGCGATGTTAAGGGGGGTGTTTGCTTTGACGTCATTTTCATTCGCTCGGGATACCGTGTATGCGGGATGGCGGGCTTCTGGCTTTGGTTTTCGGGGTGTTAGGGGATCTTCTGTTATGGGATCTGAGGAGTCGAGTCGGGTTTGCTTCGAGCTCAGCTCCCCTTCGCCGACGACGTCCTGGATTTGTTCTAAGGCCGGTTTCTTCGCCGAACTGGGAGTGCGAAAGGCTCCGAAAGTTAGTTTCTTCTGGCTCCCGTCTGGACCAGATAGTGAGGTTTTGATGGGTTCTAATTTCGTTAATTGGACACCTAGACCCCGAAGGTCGCCGGGTGTAAACTTGTAGGAGCGCAGGATCGAAACGGCTTCCTTTCCCAGGACTTTGTAATCGTGGGTCGCAACGCCGAACATGACGCTCTTGTTGAAGGTGTCGCATTTACCGTGCCCCAGATGTTTTGGCGGGTCAAGAGGCGCATCGAAGGAGCGTCGCATGATCTTCATTGTGAGTTGCTTGCCCTTGACCTGTTCGTTGAGCAATCGCTTCTCCAGCTCTTTGCACAAGTTGAACACAAATTCCTCGGCTTCTTCCTGGCTGATGAACCGTATACCCCAGTTGACTTCAGCAGACACCGACTTGCGTATTGGTTGTTCGCCGACCTCAGTTCGGTCTATGCCACGTGCGTATTCGTAGAGCTTCTCCCCTGTCTTTGGCCCGAGAGTGTTGATTAGGCGCTCTTTGGAGGTCTGTCGCACATCCTTCACGAATTTCACACCAATCTCCTCTAGCTTACCGGCTATGCTATAGGCAACTCCGGGTAAACTGTCGACTTTCAGCTCTCCAAGAAAGTCTAATATCTCCTCTGGCTTGATTTGATATTGGCCCGCGGGTTTGGCTTTTCGAAGAGCAACCTTTGCTAAAAGAATATTTCCGCCGATGCCGACAGAAACGGCACACCCTGTTTTCCCTTTGACTTGATCCCGTAAGGCTAATGCCATCTGGTCTGCTTTCTCCTGTTCCCTCCATATGCTGCCCTCATCGACCCCAGACCCGTCAGAACCAACTGCGGACAGGACGACCGATGTGATATCTACGAGAGCTTCGTCAATACTGACGCTCTGCACAATACCGCCGACCTTTAGAATGGACTCGTAGAATGATTTGCTGGCTTCCTCGTACGCCGGAAAATCGTACGGGAGGACTTTGAGCTCAGGACATAGCTCCTTAGCTCGCTTCATCCACATGCCGTTTTTGACACCGTATTTCCTTGCCGGATAATTGCAGCTGGCAATTTCCGAGCCCGACCCCGTTCCGTGTGCGACAACGGCAGGTTTGTCAATAAACTCAGGCGCGCTTTTCAGGGAGACAGCACAAAAAAAGCTGTCGAAGTCGACATGCATAACGTAGCGTCTTGCACCTGCTTTCCTTTTCAGCGGTTTTCTTTGGGCACCCTTTTCTGCCGCAAGCCTCTGCATTCTCGACTTCAACTCGGCTTTCCATGTTGATAGGTGGTGCAGTCTGCTTTCGGAATAGTACTGTTGTATAAAATCTGGGTTCGCGGTCGAAGACTTTCTCATTCGGGGATCTTGAAGTAACATGGCGTTATGTTCCTCGGAAGTCATTGCTTTTTGCTGTCCATCTGATGGACCATTTTCAACACCCTCTTTTACATCGTCATTAGTCGAATTATCTAGCTTCTGGTTGGAAGCACCGGGTGTGGGATCTGGAATATTGACCATCATCACTGTATCCTCGTCTGACTTGTCGGAAATCATTGGGGACCCTCGTGATTTCTGTAACTGTCCCGAGGGTGTCATAGGCTCGTTAAATCCAGCTCTTTGAGCTGGTCTGTCAACTGATCCCGGCCTACTGGGTGTAACATCTCCGAAATGTTTCCCATCGATAGACTGCGCGATGTCCTTGAGTTGACTAGTATAGAAACTTGAGTCGGTTTGCTCTCGGTATCCTGCTTGAGGAGATGGGCTCGATTGAGTGGATAAACCAACACCGTCCATTTTTAATGTCTTTTGCCTTGGAGTCTCCTCTATTACCCGGTACTCAGACCACGGCAGGAGTTTTCCAGCCTTGATAGAATCTATTACCCAAGCAGGTTTGACCATCCTATACTTCCCAAAATCAACCATCTTCTTTGGCGGTAGTTTCGACGCTATGATATGAGTCGCCATGGTTTTGGAATCCAAATATTGGAGAAATCCGGCTCCATGTTGGACTAGCTCGTGATGGAGAACTTGGAGAGACGGCTGAGTATAACCCATAACATGGGCGACCACCCCCTTAAAAATCTGAGGCTTATCATTTGACGAAGCTCGCAGTTCAGAATCAAGATTTTGCAACTTAATCTTCTTGCGGCGGAAATAGTCCCCAAATCCTCCATAGGCGCTAGGCTCGTACTCCTCGCCTCCTTCACCGGAGAAGTTATGATTTTCTATGCGCTTTCGCACAGAATTCGAATTATTTTCCAGACGACTACCCATGTTGATATAATTAAACCAATATCAACTAATATCAAAGAATATGACCCTTTATCTTGATAGGAACTGCTACTCGATTGCCTGTGGCGATCTTTCGATGGGAGGTCATCTTGGAACAGGCAGAGTTGCGGTTGTAGTAACCATGAGATGAGATGGTTTGACCAAGATTTTGTGTTTCCGGTGAGTCCGAGATAGATATCGATTCAGAATACTAGGAATATTGATTCGGATGACCTGAAGCGGTAAACGCGTTGTAGAACGATGCTGATTAATGAAGACGCGGGTGGCGCGGGTAACCCTCACGTCATCCCGTGACCAGTCATGGTTGAGCCCAACTTGGTTAGCGCTGTTGCCCCACAGTCAAATTGATGTTATCTTATCACGATTGTTACATAATCATAAAAAGTGAAGGTTGGAGCTTCAATTACGTATCCAAGACCTTGTTTATTTTAATCATTTTAGCCTCATAAATCGAAGACGGAATTGAGCGACGGAGTTTGTTTGTCTTTTTACGCCCGTATCATACAATTCATTCCGCAAGAAGTCGCGACGATGAATAACGAACAGTTTCGTCGCCTGGTTGGCGCCAACACCCCTAAACCTTCCGACCGCAATGGCGCATCGCCAGGTGCAGCCACTCCGAGGGGAGTATCTCTCGGGTCTAGACAGAGATCGAGTATTCCCATGACACCGTAAGTCTACTAATTTCATCTAGCTACATACCTGCATTATTAACTAATGTAGTCGCTCAGTTGGTCTCCATAAAACCGATTTCGCGCGACAGTTGGCAGACCAAAGCAAAGACCAGAGACAACCTAAAAAATTCAAGTCGTACGATCCGAAAGGCAGCAAACTAGCAGAGGGATATGTCGACCGCGCTCGAAATAGGACCGCCGAAGAGGAAGATGAACGAGCGGCACGGATAAAAGCACTGGAAGAGTCTTTGAAGAAAGAAGAGATCGATCAAGAAACCTTCGATAAGCTCCGGAGTCAGATCGCTGGCGGAGACCTATCCAGTACTCATTTGATAAAAGGCCTCGACTTTAAACTTCTCGAGAGAATACGAAAGGGAGAAGATGTCTACGGCAACAGCGACGGTGACGCGAAAGAGGAAGAAGCCGAAGAGGAGCCAGATTTCGACGAAGAGTTGGACAAACTAGCGGAAGAGGAAGTCACCACAGTCACAAAAGAGAAATCTAAAAAGAAGGGCCAACTATCAACGGCCCCCTTAAATCCATCGAAGAAGCGAACGCGAGACCAGATCCTAGCCGAAATGAAAGCTGCGAGAGAAGCTGCAAAAGCAAAAGAAGATACCGGTCTGGGTTCGAAATTCAAGAAGATTGGCACGAAGACACCCGGTTCGAGAATAGAAAGAGACAACAAAGGCAGAGAGGTACTAATTGTCGTGGATGAGGATGGCAATGAGAAGCGCAAAGTGCGAAAGACTCAACCTACCGCTGAAGAGATACCTAAAGCCGCGGATATGATGATGCCTGACAAGAACGCAAAACCACTTGGTATGGAAGTTCCAGAACAATACAGAAAGAAGATGGAAGAGTTGGAAGATGAAGATGTTAATATCTTCGATGACGTCGGTGATGACTACGACCCTCTTGCAGGATTAGAGGAAGAAGATTCTGAGGATGAGGAAAGTGGCGAGAAGAAAGCGCAACCGTCTGAAGCCGGCGCAGAAGACAAAGCTGCTATGCCTCCTCCACCTAAGCCAACATCTACGACAAAACCACAAAATTACTTCAAGGACTCTAAGACGGGATTGATATCGTCGGAAACGCTTAAAGCACCGTCCATATCTGATCCGGCAATACAAGCAGCCTTCAAGAAAGCCGCATCTCTCAAACAAATTCCTAAAGCAACGAATGAGGAGGACGAGGAAGCTAGAGAGAAAGCAGAACGTCTCAAGAAACTGTTGCAGGCTAACGACCGCGATGCGGAAGATATGGACATGGGCTTCGGCACAAGTAGATTCGAGGACGAGGAGGACTTTGAAGAGAAGAGTGTCAAACTATCGGAGTGGGGACGTGAAGGCGACGACGACGGTCGCAGTGGAGGTGGTTCTAAGCGCAAGCGGGGACCAAAGAAGCGGAAGGGAGACGGCAATAACGCTGCGGATGTGTTGCGAGTGATGGAGAAACGCCGAGCTGCGGAATAGGTAGAGTCTTGGCGGGAATAAATTCGTAACAAATTTGCATCTACTATTAGCAAGACCACGAATGATATTAATAATGGTAATGCAATCATATTGTTTCATTTTTGTGATCAAATATTCTGTACATCTAGATACATACCTATGTATGAAGTATATATTTGATATGATTGTATGATTGTATAATTGGTTTGTATCTTTCCATGGATAAGGGAATCGGGCAAAAGGGGCTAAGGGGGACTATATGCGGTGTCAATCGCAACGCCGGCCTTTCCCGCCAAAGTCCCACCACAAACAAAAAGTATAGCGCATATCACCGCTCACCGTTCACTGTCCACTGTCCACCGCTCACCTCCAGTTCAACTATCTAAGATTCCCACTTTAAAGTTCCAACCTTCTCATAATCAACCTTCGTTCTAAATAAATCCCAACGTCAATAGAATTCTTCAAGAGTTTCAACTTAAGAACAATAGTAAACGTCTTAACTTAGCGTCTCATTATCGCGTCAAATTATCGAGTTAGAAATAGACTTCAGGAAGAAAAAATATGTCGGAACCCGTCCCACTTTGGTTAGATTGTGACCCAGGCCACGATGTGAGTTTTTGAATTCATCCACACTGTTTTTACCAACCAATCAATGATAATAGATATTCAATATCACGAACCCCTTGCACCGGCGCCGCCGTGACGTCGCATCCTAGAGGGTCCGTTTCCCGCGTTGGGGGCAGCTGTGCCTTAATCTTGTCTTGTCTTGGGACCGGCTTCGGCTCCGTGCGACGTTGCTACCCAAGACGCGGCCGGCATGCGACCGCCGGATATCCCCACGGACTTCGTCTCATACACCTCATACACATCATCACAACATTACACCATACCAGAAACCGTCATGTGACTTCCACGCGTATTTCTAACCAATCCCACAGGACGCCTTCGCCATCCTCCTGGCGGCCTACCACCCAGGCATCAAGCTGCTCGGCCTAAGCACAGTGCACGGCAACGCCTCGCTCGACAAGACGACGCGCAACGCGCTCTCCGTACTGGCGGCTATCGGCAAGCACGGCGACGTGGACGTGTTCCCCGGCGCGGCCCACGGGCTCTGCCGGCCCGCGGTCCCCGCCACCGAGATCCACGGTGAATCCGGGCTGGACGGGACGTCGCTCCTGCCGCCGCCTCCGCCGGAGCGTCTCGCGCAATGCACGGCAGCAGGCCACCCGAGCGCCGTGGACGCCATGGCCCGAGCGCTGCGCGCGTGCGCGCCCGGCACGGCGTGGATCTCGGCCACGGGCGCGCTGACCAACGTGGCGGCGCTGTTCGCCGCGCACCCGGACCTGAAAGCGCACATCAAGGGGCTCACGGTGATGGGCGGCAGCGTCGGCGACGGCTTCACCAGCGCCGTCATGGGCGTCGTCGACGGCAAGCCCCGCATCGGGAACTATACCCAATGGGCGGAGTTCAACGTGTTAATCGATCCCGAGGCCGCGGATGCGATCTTCAGGGATCCCGTGGTGAGCGCGAAGTTGACGCTGGTGCCGCTCGATCTGACGCACTTGGTGCTCGCGACGAAGGAGGTCCAGGAGTTGTTGCTTTATGGGCCGCCGACGGAGAGGGGGAGGGAGGGGCGCCCGAGGGAGGGTAGGGGACGCTCGGATTTGAGGGTTATGTTGGTCGAGCTGTTGAATTTCTTTGCGGGGGCTTATCGGTGAGTTTACTTTCACCCCCCCTTTTTTTCTCAAGAGACTGAGACTGAGACTAATGCGTGGGTAGCGAAAAGTTCGGTATCACGGAAGGCCCGCCGCTCCACGATCCGCTGGCCGTGGCGGCTATACTGACGGGCACGGAGCACGAGATCCCGTTCTACGACTACGATGTCAAGAGCCCTGAGGGGAAGAACCGCAGAGAGCGCTTTTCTGTCGAGGTGGTGACGGAGGGCACGCTTGACGATGCCAGGGAGCACGGAACGCAGACGGGTCGCACGATCGTGAAGCTGCTGCCTCCTGGGAGCGAGGGTGTGCGCATACCTCGTGGCTTAGATATCCCGCTTTTCTGGAAGGTTATCGAGGAGTGTTGCGAGAAAGCCGATCAGGCAAACCAGAAGATACTAGCCAAGCCCGCGAATTGATGGCCGGGTAATTATGATTCATGAGGATATCAGGATTATGCCTCAAGATAGAGAGAAGGATGTTCAAACCTTGCTGATAGAACGCTAACACGCACTAGAGCATGATCAAGTACCTAGACATATTTGACATTCAGACGCCCTCAGCTGGTGGTAGACATACACATAGATCTTTAGGCATGACAGATTATGTAAAACCTATCTTCCATTATTCATCTGGTGATACAACGCCGGATTGTGAAATCCTATGGGATCTAAGTGTATGTTTCTATAAAACCAGCCTGGGTACCCAAATTTGCTTGGCAAAGCCTTACTCGCTATTGGATCCAGCTAAGAGCTCGCTCAACAATCTCAACATTAGGTGATGGGAGGTATTCAAATTCTACCACCGAAACTCACTATCGCACAAATTCATTCTACAAGTACAAGATACAACTCAGGAATCACCTCCTCTTCTTCACCGGTCTCTCGCAAAGAAATACAAGATCGTCGTCCGGTTCTCGTTTTATCGTAACGCCCGCAGGCGCCTCTTCATTTCGTCCAGCCCTCGGTCCCGAGGCCCAAGCCCGGTTCTGAGGAAATGACGTAAGGGGCGCCCGCTCCGGAACAACTTGAGAGTGCGACGGATTAACCTGTTGATTTGTTTGCGCTGGCGGTCCCGATCTGTTCCGTTCTTAGGCTGGATTGGAAGCGGGTAGCTGCGTCGGGTTGGTCGGGTTGGTCGGATGAGAGGCGGGAAGCTGCATATGCGAAGTCGACGTACCGACAGCCACCTGTCCTTGATTTACTGCGTTATTTGATGCTGTGTACGGGCCTTGGTGGACCGGTATCTGCGAAGTACCATGGACGAGAAGCTGCATGGAATCGGCGCGCCGGCAATTCTCAACGAGGGCTGGGTTCTTTCCAGTGATGCAGCGGTAGTCAGCTGGTCCTAACACTTGCAGCAGTTTCTGCTGATTGATTTCTGCCAACTGAGTCTTGACATCAGCCACCTGGGTTTCATAGGTGGAATAGGCCAACTCATAGTCGTCTGACTGCGTCGCGGAAGGCGGTCCTTGCCAGATTGGCTTCTCCGGAATAACGTATCCGTTCCAGAATTCTACGATAATTGTCCTGGCTAGCAATGGCAGCATAGGATCCCCCAGAGGTGATTGGTTCTATAGAGCGTTAATAAGACAGCCGGCGAAGGGAACAAGAAGAGTGAGATTGATTTCTCTTTGACAGATGATGAGCTTCTCTGCTAGGGTATGCAAAGCCTCTTCCATCCCCAAATTTAATAGAAGGGTACATAGATTGAGGAATGTTTGGCTCGTGGCTGGTGCTGGTGCTGGTCCTTGCGATCGTACGTGTTGGGTTCCTCGGCCTTCTTTCCAAGCCTGAAATCCATTCGCATCAGCAAGATGTTTCCTTACGTCGAGGCGCGAGATGATGGAACTGATGGTGGTTTTGAGCCAGTCGATTGCATTAGGTGCCTGCAATTTATCCTGCGTAACGCTCACATACAACTCCCAACAGAGTCTCAGAATAAATGTGGCATTCTCATGCTTCTTACGAACGAAAGGGCTGATGCTATTTCGTATTAGACCTCCATAGAAGATACCTGGGAACAGGGGACGCACGTTTTCATCAGCCACTCGTAACCCCGATAACAGCAAGCAATCGAGACGAAAACTTCTGCATCTTGCTCCGATAGCGCGGGCTGGCAGCAGAGACCGACCATATTGTCAAAAAGATTAAAAACATGTGGTTCTAATTCTTTTGGCAGCTTGTTGTCAGCATCACTCAAGCTTCGAATGAACTTGAACCGCTCGCCAAGGGTGTTCTGAGCGAATATGGAACGATCGAGACTAACATAGGTAGTTAACATCAACCCAGAGAAACTCGAATACTTGGGGCTACTCACGACAAGATCAATGTGGGGAGGGACAACATAGAAGAGTCCCTGAACCTAGGTAATATCCATGAGAAGAATTGAGGTGAATATTCGGTGGTATAATTGTTCCACACCAGATCGAACAAGGGTTGACTTTGACGTCTAAACACTGTCTCGAAGATTTTGATGATGATCTGTTCGGGAATGATTGTACTGTTTTTGAACGAAGTTTCTGCGCAGAAGGTTAATTCGCACAATCGAGTCAACGTCTTCAAGACCTCGTCGTCGCTTTCGGAACTGGAACATTTCGATAAAAAATATTCAAACAAGTCGGCTATTTTTTCATCACTACGACGCATCGAGTTTTTCAGAAAGTAAGTAGTTGTGATTCTTTGAGGGATCATCAACAGGGCCTTGGAAAATAGAACGTTAGTCACTTGTGTCTAAAGCCTAGGATTGCTTCTGACAGCACTAACTAATGACCTATAGCGTCGGGTGATTTTAAGCCACTAGTTGAGTTAGCAAAAGTGAGAGTAGGTAAGTTTGGAAATCGCTCGAACAAACCTGCGGGAGCCTCTTACCGGCAGAACACGTTGATGTCGTGTTAAGGTCTGCTTCTGTGAGAATATCGCTTTCGGGTTCCATGCGCAAGATATGTGGCGTCTTCAGGTCGCTTCCATCAGAGAGCACGATTCGTGAAGTCCAATCCGTCTCTACAAAGTGGCCGCCCGGACACCGGTAAAACTCATCTTCACCATCAGAGTATGCGCGACTCCAGTTCCTATTGGCGATTCCACTTTCTCGCTTTTCTACATTGGCTATGAAGACATTGAAATGGCACCGCGCCTCAAGACTTTGGAGGCGACGAAATCGCGCCAGGTCAGCCTCTGATAGAAGTGTGTGAGCTGGTAGACTTTCTTTGTAGAGACACGTTCTTGAAGAGCCCTGAAGTCGGTAGAGCAGCTCGCCAGTCTGACCCTGTACTTCCCGAGCACTTGAAACCCATTTCCGAATGGCATCTTCAAGATCCTTAGGCTGATTACCTGATGAATTCTCGGTTTGCGATGGAATTTTTTCAATGGCTTCAAGCAATGTCGCCTTTGCATCTCTCGCTGTAACTTCGTCGTGAACAGCTTCCATATCGTGATTGGCGCTGGTAGTTGGGATGTTTCACTACTTTCCTCGCAAATTGAGAAAAGACATGATTCAATTTTATCGAACAACGGTCAATCGACATCGTGAGGGGCCAAATGTTTTATTTGCGCGTCGTAAAGTGGATATCGTGTTGCTGTATCTATTATTATCTAGTAGTGGTCGACTATTATCTAGTAATGGTCAGGCATTCTGTTCTTCAAGTTGGAAGGGTAAGGTCAGGTCATCTTGAAACCCCTGTAATAGTCAGGTCATCCACCTACTAGGTATGGTACAGCATACCTTAATACTGCCCTTTCCAAGTCGACCAATTGATGGAACAGAATACAACACAACACACTATCATTCAAATAGTACGGACTGCTAGAACATGCTGCACAAAGTGGCATGACGGGCAATCTCAGGTCGAGTTAGAAAACGCGTCAATTGTGTATCAGACTTGGCTGGGGTTTAGGAATTGGTTGTTTTTTAAACCTAAAGCACTAACACCCCCGAAAGCGAATATAGCACAGTACCTGCATAAATGAAATTATTTCAACATCGTGAGAACTCTGATTTATTATACAAGGCGAGAACTATACTATGAATTGTTTCTCATCTCATACATATACGTCCACTGGCCGGAAAGCGCCACGGTTATTAAAGTTGTTGTTATGGTATTGCTATCAAATCTGACAAATCTCGGGTAGTTGAAACTGTTGAGTGAAACTGAGACGCCCCGACTCGTAAGCGATCACCTATTCTCATAGTTATTCTACATGTAAAAAGATTAAGTGTATGATTTTACTATAGAAATGACACTCGAGAATACAGCTAGGTGCCGTAGCTCATTTATGAATGATCTGATCGATGATGCTTTATTGAAGGGTGAAAACACCGAAGAAACCTAGAAATTGTATCTCATATGAAGGCTTCTCTAATTGTTCGTGAGACCCGGGAACTATACACACATACCTACCTAGTACGCACCCACCATATCAGTTAGAGTTCAGAATAAGTTGAAAAACGATTTATGCTCATAGTTTTCATATAATGTATGAAGTAGGTGTTCAGCAATTGAACATATATATGTACTTAGTGAATATAGGTGTAATCTCACTCATTCGTGATACTATGATCGTGAAATCATTTACCCTCATAGTTCCTGAATTTACCCCAGCTTCTAACGACACAATACCTTATTATATGCCGATTGGGGTTAATCGGAATGTTACTATAACATTGCGCCGTTGCAACTACCTATCCACTCCACTCCACTCGCATGCCTCCTTTCCTCACCACACGCCCACTATCCCCGATATCACCGTCGGCAATGAACCTGACCGAATATTCACTCCATAATAATACCACAACCCTCACGGTCTCCATTGGTCGATAGTAACAAGTGACTAATATCACTAAGGCGGATTGTAGGCTTGTGTACGTAAATGGCACCCATCCCGTTCTCGGGAATTGATCCAATACCCACTCTCTTGGCACGATAATAGCCTTGAAAGGGCACATATTTAAGGCACCATGGTTTCAAATGTATACAGCATTCTCATGTATCATATATAACATGAATACATATATTTGAGACGTAAACGATAGAGATGGCTTCCGATCGATCGCAGTCCAAGCTTTTCCAACCCCTGAGTATTGCCGACGGCAAGATCACTCTAAAGCATCGCGTCGTGCTTGCCCCGCTGACAAGAAACCGGGGCACTCCGTATTCCGAATCGACCCCGGAAAAGCCGAATCGGATATGGGTACCAAATGATCTCATGGTTGAGTACTATTCTCAGCGGGCTACGGACGGAGGTCTCCTGATCACAGAGGCTCTTCCTCCTTCCCTCGAAGTAAGAACCATTACTTGTATATATATCTTCGCGATCATTTTTAACGATTGATCTTTAGGGTAATGGTATGCCGGGAGTAGCTGGCCTTTTCACCCCAGAGCATGCGGAAGGTTGGAAAAAGGTCGTCGATGCTGTCCATGCCAAGGGCGGTTATATCTATGCCCAGCTATGGCATTCTGGAAGGGCAAATATTCCTCACCTTACAGGTCGGTCGCTATTTTGAGCTCGATAAGGCTCTGTGTTCCCTCTTAATCTGACTTTTGGTGTCACAGGTACACCAATCTTATGCCCCTCCAGCACGCCGTGGGATGATCCAGATGACTTCTATGGTATGTCCATTCAAAGCCTTTACCGCATGTACTTTTTCGCCCTCATAGCGTGGGGATATCGTTTTTGAAGTCGTGGCTTCAAAAGGGGGACTCCTGATCTTCTGAGCCATTGAACCCCGACATCTCATGTATGTATACATTAACGCCGCATGCCACATGCTAACATGAGATCGACAGCGTACCCTCCGCCTCATAGCACTCAACAAGTCAAGCTGGTAGATTATCCCCCGATTGAGATGACAATCCCCAAGATCAAAAGCACGATCCAAGACTACTGCAACGCCGCAAGACTAGCCCTTCAAGCCGGCTTCGACGGGGTCGAAGTCCACGGCGCCAACGGGTACCTCCCCGAGCAATTCCTCAGCTCCAACATAAACCGCCGCACAGACGAGTATGGCGGCACGCCCGAAAAGCGCTGCAAGTTCGTGCTGGAGCTGATGGACGAGCTCGCCAAGGTCGTCGGGCAGGAGAACCTCTCCATCCGTCTCTCGCCCTTCGGCCTCTACAACCAAGCGCGCGGGACCCAGCGCCTGGAGACGTGGAGCCACCTCTGCCGGGGGATCAAGGCGAGCCACCCCAAGCTCTCCTACGTCAGCTTCATCGAGCCGCGCTTCGAGCAGATCTACACCGAGGCCGAGAAGCAGAAGTTCCTCGACTCCTGGGGCCTGCCCGATATCAGTCTCGACCCCTTTCGCAAGATCTTCGGCGACACCCCTTTCTTCTCCGGCGGCGGGTGGAACGATCAGAACGTTTGGGGCGTCCTGGAGAGCGGTGCTTACGATGCCTTGGTGTGCGGGCGCTACTTCATCAGTAACCCCGATCTAGTCGAGAGGCTGCGCCGCGGGTTGCCGCTTTCGCCCTACGATCGCTCGACGTTCTATGGGCCGCTGGAGGATAACAGTGTTGGATACATCGACTATCCGAGTTATGAGAGCGGGGAGGTGCCAAACTAAGCGTGGTCGTCTGCTGAAGATACTATTTTTGTTGAGGCGAGCGATTGGGCGGGACTTTGCGGTCTGCGTTCCCTGGACGAACATAATTCTGTAAAGCTAACTCATGAGCGAGGACTGTACCATCGTGGGATACTTTCAGGATTCATCCATATAATCTGTTCGTGTGGTATGCAAATGGTATAGGCACAGGGTCGTGTTCTGAGATTTTTTATAATCTTATATCTTGTCGCGGTGGTTGAGACCCCAGGGTTTCGAATGTGATTGTGCTCACCATTGGATAAGACGCCACACTTTGCCTATATCAGGCTTCTGGAGTAACCTTGGAAGTTTCCATTTGTTAACGTTATGACATTTAGTCCGCGGATCAGATGCCTTGGCTTCTGTTCGCATGATCTGGCTTATCCGTTATAGGCCATCTGTACGATATGATGTATGCCTATGGATTGATTTGAGCCAACTTCCTAGGGAGACAGGTAAATATGGTTTTGATCATGGAGCTGAAATAATGTCCATCACCGGCTATCACTTGCTAGTGATCTAGACCTAGCCCAGGCAGTACATCTGCTCCAGCATAGCATAAGCTGACCGCAGGAAAACTCCGCTCTGGCTCTTTTGAAGTTTAATGAGATAGCCTTTATCATCAACATGAAACGTATTATTATTGGGTAACTCGTAACCGGCTTACCACATGTACGACGTAACGACTCGGCCGAAAATAGGCCTAGAGAGAGGTCCGAGGAGGCGAAAACGGCGATTTATGCCATCTGATGCATAAATAGGCGCCTGGGTAAGAAGAGCGGACAATCTTTCGATTTCTCACTCACACGGCCAATTTCTAACCTAGCAATATCGCTATGGAATCTATCGCGCAGTCAGCCATCTCTAGCTTGAAAAAAGCCGGCTTGGGGGATGTCTTGTACACCCCGGACCAGCAAGCCTACGAGGCACGACGGGAATCCTACTGGGTATTTTCGTCTCGTGCGCGACCTTGGGCCTTCGTACAGCCTCGAAACACGGACGAGGTCTCGAAGATAGTCAAGGCTCTGGTGGCAATTGAAGGTTGCAAGTTTGCGATCCGCAGGTTAGTCGTGAGCTGCCCAACTTCCAGGCCGATAGACGGCTCTCCCGCCCAAGGCCACCCTGAGGTATGGGTTTCGTTTTTATAGATATCACTGACGGATGTGAATGTCGGGGTAGCGGTGGCCATATGACACATGCGGGATCTGGGAACAATATCGAGGATGGCGTGACTATCGATCTTGGCCTTATGAAGGGGACGACTTATCACCCAGAAACAGGACTTGCATCGATATTGCCCGGTAGTAGATGGAGAGATGTCTATGCGGATGTAGAGAAGCGTAAGTATAATATTATATATCTCCTACGCAGGAAGCATATTAACTAGAAGGTTTGAAGACGGAGTGATGGTTGCCGGTGGTCGCGAGGGTGTGGTCGGTGTCGGAGGCTTATTAACAGGAGGCGGGATAACCTACTATAACTGTCGTTATGGATGGGGTTGTGGTAAGTAACATCCTCCCTCATGATGACGAATCCGAATGCTTACCTATTTTGCCCATATAGATCAGGTCGTCAATTATGAAGTCGTTTTGGGCGACGGAAGCGTAGTCGAGGCCAATGCTACAACAAACACGGATCTCTTCTACGTTCTAAAAGGAGGGCATAACAACTTCGGCATAGTTACACGATTTGATATGCAAACTTTCAAGGACTGTAGAATTTGGGACGGGAGTTCCGTCATTTCTCCAGCCTGCACTAATCAGGTCATCGAAGCTTACATCGACTTCTCCAACAGCCTTGCCAAGAATGCCGATAGTCATGTCCTCACGATGTTTATTTTCCTACCCTTCGCTCAAGAGCATTTCATCAATATCCTCTTCACTAGTCTCGACGGGGTTGAAAATCCGAGGACCCTGCAGAAGTTCATAGAGATCCCTGGACAGAAAGACGCAAAAACGACAACGGTTGCCAAAAAAGTAGCAGAGTTCATTTTTCCATCGAGGAGGTAGTAAGTTGGATGTTCTCTATTTTCATTACATTACCCATCTAGTTCATGTTGAGCGAAACAACAGTTTTCCACGACTAACTTACTTGATAAGTGATTCCTGGACGACCACTACATTCAAGCTTGACCATCGAATTCTGCGCAAAACCGTTGATGCGTTTGAAGCTCTGTTGGAAGAACTCAAAAAGGGTATCCCCGACAACGATTTTTGCGTGAACTTGGTCTTTCAGCCACTTCTTGCGTCGTGGACACAGAATTCCATTGATCGGGGCGGTAATGTGCTTGGGCTCGAGCAGATAACAGAGGACTGCGTCGTGGTAGTCATTGGAGCCGAAGTTGCAACGGTCGAATTGTCTGAGAAAGTCAGTAAACCTGCGATAAGCAAGATGATCAGCGAGGTCGAATCATACGCTACGTCACTGGGTAAGAAAGTTGATTTTCTGTATCTGAACTATTGCGATGGGTCGCAAGATCCCCTTCGAAGTTACGGTGAGGAGAATGTGGAAAAGATGAAAAAAGCATCAATGAAGTATGACCCGACTGGAGTGTTCCAGAAGCGGGTTCCGGGAGGCTATAAGATTTCCAAGGTGAATTGAAGGTGTCACGAGGTCGAATAGGTGATGGCGCAATGTAAGGTCATGTTATGATCCATGGTTCATTACTTGTTGTATCTAAAATGGGGTATTGCTGTCGACGAGGCTCGCGCCGAATACCTGGACAGGGTATGTCGGATGCCCCCTAGCCTAAGGCCTCTTCTAGGCTAGAATCGGGGTGGCTTGCATAAATCGACATCCACGATCTTATCAGCTAGGCCTGTCGTCAGATAGCGTACTGTTGTTAGCAGCTAAAATTCCATACGGTCTCCAACGCCTTCTTCCCGAAGCTTTCGCCCTAACTCGTCTTTCTCGTCCACCTCCTCCTTAATTCGTTGCTCTACCTCGTCTCTGATAGGTCCAAGATCCGGTGGTATAGTAGAGAATTGCACGCTGGGCGCAGACTCGACAAATCGCAGCTGCTCGCTAACGTGCTCAATAATATCATCTAGCTTCTTTTTGGTGTTCTTGTTCTGGCGCGGCTCGCCCAAGATCTGTTGTAAGGTGGGCAAAAGTGTTTCTTGACGGAATCGCTGGCGCCACGGAGTGTGAAGGGGGATCTCCGGAGGTATGTCTTCTTTGTGTCCGATAGCGACAGCTGTTTCGTACGCCCAGGCGCGGGCAACATTTCGTGGCGTATATCCACCCCCGCCAAACATGAGCAGGGGAATATTGAGACTTTTGCAGTACTCCACGCACGACGCGTGACCTTGGACGAGTAGATTGAACTTACCCAATCTATCTCCCGCGAGAGAGTCCGCGCCACACTGTAGAGCAATTGCACCTGGTCTAAATTTCTCGATGCACCTCGAGATAACACTTTTGAAAAGCCACTCGTATTGTTCATCGGTAATTCCATCATTCAAAGGCACATTGATAGCATGATGGGCTCCCGGATTATGTTCACTTTTAGGACCGTTGTCATCTAGTCCGCCAGTACCAGGGAAAAAGAACACGGGGTCGAACTTGTGGAAGGAGACTGTCATGACACGATCGGTAGAGAAGAATGCTTCCTCTACGCCGTCACCGTGGTGCACGTCGATATCGATATAGAGAACTCGAGGATGAACGCGCAATAATTGCAATATGCCAAGGACGATATCGTTGATGTAACAGAAACCCGAGGCCTCCGATTTCTTGGCGTGATGTAGTCCACCACCCCAAGAAATAGCGATGTCGGACTGTCCTGCACATAATTTCCTTGCGGCGTCTAAGGAGCCGCCAGCAGACATCGAACAATAGTCGTACAATCCCTCAAATAGTGGACAGTCACTACCTCCAAGATTAAATTTGAGATCTGGACTAGAGTTATCGAAGTCGAGTGGGAGCGGTTGTGGCTCGACACTGGCAAGAAATTTGACGTAGTCTTCCGTGTGAAAGGCCGTCAGCTCTTCATAAGTAGCCGCGCGAGCAGTGTAGTTGTCCATGGCAAAATTCATGCCGTATGATGACACCAGGCTCTTGGTAAGGGTTAAACGCCAAGGTTTCATGGGGTGCGTTTGGCCGAAGTGGTGTCTTTCCATTTCAGGGTTATAGTGAAATGAGACTGTGTAACCCTTAGGTTTGGTGATGCCATGTTCGTGAGCGAAGCGTTTGATCTTATTGAGATAGGCAGCATTTTCTAGGTCGCTTGGGCGATCTAAAGGTTTGGTGAACTTCTTGACAACCGGTTCATCGACGCAGACCGCGTGGGCTAGATAGTTAGGTTTTGGCAGCCGCAGCGAGTAATTCTTCTCCGGATCTATTTCCATTATGAAAGCCGGCTAACGAGCTGCGGTTGATTAACGTGAGGTTATCAGGTGAAGCACAATACAGAGGCGTCTAGAGGTAAGGCTTATGACGCTATTAAGAGTGAGAAACCCTCATCTGCAATCATTCACCTATGCGACAAATCGTGGTGGTATTGAATCTTCCGGATGGTGGCTCGAATGTTTGAGCTAGGTGGATTGGATCAGGAAGACGCAGACTTCAAAAAAATCGCCAAAAGTATAAAACGCGTCGCCTGTCATCCGTCAAAATGGCTCACGGGTTTATATGTGGAGATAATAGAGAGAGACAGCTCATCAATCTAATGAGAGATAAGTGATTTGAAACCTCGAAAGGTCCTCATCTCTTTAGTAGTGATGAAATTGTTGTTGATTGCGACGATGTTTGAAGATGGACGAAGCTGGAGGCGACTTTCAGCCGTGCCACCACCAAATAGCGGTAGTTACCGGCTAGTCCCACCTTAGTACACTAACGATATGCAAAATTCAAGACGCTAATCCCGATTGGTGGTGTATTAGATCTGTGTCAGATATGGGGATATGGGTGTGGCTTCCTCCGCAGCTCCGGCGTCACGAGACCCACCTAGAGGATTCGATACCCGCCACGTTTAAGCCTTGGCGGTTCTCCACAGCGTGTTTGGATGGGAAGACACTAGGCAACCAGGGCAAATACGGTAGTAGTATTACCTAATTACCTAATAAATAATAAATTTCCCAGGCAGCCAGGTCCGAGGTCCCTTTTTTCGAGCTTCTTCCTGCTTGATTTATTCCCAATTCGTTCTTAATCTATTATTTTCATCTCTTTGGTTTTCTTCATATCGATATCTCACTTAATCTAAAAAGTATCTTCTCAATAAACCTCACACCAATCAAAATCCCGTCTTCGTCATGCATATCGTTTTCATCGCCAAAGTCCTCGTTCTCCTCGTCCAAGCAGGTGAGGCATGTAACCACGACAGCTGTGTATTTGTCACCCATACGCTGCGGTAGCTGTGATTTAGCAAGTTGGGTGAGATGGTCTTTTATCCCTGTTGCTGGCTGCGCTGAAGAGCATGCATCTGGATCGAAATCATCCAATGTCAAGCCTAGAGTTGATGATGGAACCTTGGTCAGGTCTTCATTCTCAACTCGGACATCGTTGCCTCCCTCGTCAACTACGAATGATTCCCAAAGTCCAATTTCGAGGAGGCAGACCCCAAGGCTATACACGTCGTGTTGCATCACATAATCTTTCTGAGCACGTGAACCCTGCCGTAGGGGATGTCGATATAGGTTGCGCTCCCAAGCCGTGTCGCCCTTACGCATGGTAGAGAAATTGACACTACGGAATCGATCGAAGCCTAATAGATAAAGCGATTTAGGAACCGTCCTTCCCCCCGTTTGCTCCGTATCCAAATCAGCTAGGAGTAATATCGTCTCGGGTCGAATATTCTTATGTACGAAATCGAAAGTATGGACAAAACTAACCGCCGTCGCCAACTGCATTGCGATTCCTATTCTGCTGCTCAGACTAGCTATAGGGCGTTGCAAAAGTTCTGATCGTAGGCTAGCAGGTGCTGTCTTTCCAGTTGGGAGTCGGAAGACGATGTCAATGGAAGTTAGAGACCTCGCTGGCTGTGCCTTACGTTTAACGAGCCCATGGCATGAAAGGAGACCGGAATTGCTAGTCTCGACCTGCTTTAGTTTCCTAGCTAAAGTTTCTGCGTCCGCCCTTGCCCGAGGAATATCGAGATTTGAATCGCAGAGCATTGAGTCTACGAGAAACATTTTGCTAGATCCCGTCCGGGGAATGAGCCGTGTGGTTGAGTGTTGGATTTCCTGTGCACTTTCCCAGGCCAACCCTTCTGCGGTCAGTGTTACATGGGTATTAGGTGTCGACTTATTTTTGAGAGTATTGCGCAAATTCCGTATTGTAGCCAAAGTGGAATTCGACGACAGGCTCATTCGTCCCAAGCTTACATCAGAAAGGTCGCCTGTGGGTATTCCAATTTCCTCCAGCAGTTTTGAATCAACTGCATTGTCTTTAATCAAGATGATGAGATACCACGTAGGATCGAAGATGCTCTGCCATTGCTCTAGGTCCGCGATGACCTTGTCGAGCGACTCACGAATGAGAAGATATTTCCATTTTTTAATCCTACTCCCGGGCGTATTCTCCGAGTTTTCTTTCTTCGATAGTGGTTCAATTTTCCTGATAGCGACCTGGAACTTGGCCTGCAACATCTCTAACACTTCAAAGTGGATACGACAATGATCTGGGTTCATGGTATGGGCAACACGTTGAACAAATTCCACCTGTATGGCCATTTGACTCCATCGTGATTCGATAAGTAGAGTTTTAGCTCTCACGTCTTCATCTGCCCGCTTGAAAGCTTGATAGAGCTTTATGAGATATTGACCATATCTGAGACATGTTAGCTAGAAATGTCATCGCAACGTTAAGCATCACTGTAAGGAAACGGACTTCAGGCATAGATCTGCCGCCCCAACGGCGGCTAGAATCAATTCTGCTGACATTGGAAACTATCTTTCCCCTACCTTCCAGCATAACTTTCCGTTACCAAAGAGTTGCAGTACGCAAATAACATGAGATTGGTCTTTTCAATTGGTAAGCAGGTAAGGTAAGATCTTGGGTTAATAATTGCAGCTGAAGGACGCGAACCTTGGAAAGCTGCAGGCTGTGTAAGGCAACCTACCTGGGTAGGAGGTAGTAGGCTTACTAGGTACCTAGCTGGAGGGGTGGCTCAGCCCCCACGCCCCTCATGGTTCTCGTGATTTTCAGGAAGCCAAAGTTCTCTTCCATCACACTCCTATGAAACGAACAACATATTCTATCTAAATCTAACTCGTCATCGTCTATTGGATTCGAATTCAAGTCAATCTGGCGAATATGATCATATACTAATTAGTTCGATAATGCATTATCGACCAATGTGTGAAATTTACTTTCCACAACTATGTCGGTACGGCAACTGATTCAATCGTTACCCGACATTGTCCGTGATTCGAGGCTCGAGACCGAATTCTTCGACGGCTACACGCAACACATCGTTTACGTATCCGGTCATTCTGCTCGCGAACGACATGTCCCCAAAGAAGAGCGATGGGTGCGCAAAGAATTTCTGGGCCAGGGGGCTTACGGAACCGTACACCTAGAACAATGCAAACAGGGGGACGGTAGTGCGAGATTAAGAGCGGTTAAGCAGATTAAAAAATATAATGTTGCGGGAAAAGAGTTAGAATACTTGAGAGAGCTTGAAGCTATTTCTAAATTCTCACACAACCGAGTATGTAAACCAACGTTAGAACCGACCCTATGGGTATTTCTTGCTAAACTAGTCTTAAGTACTCGCATTGTTTTGTTCGCTCAGATGGCTGGTTTGAGAACGCTGAATCGGTGTTCATCACCATGGAATACCTCGAGAATCGCGATCTACAGAGATATTTAAACAAACCATTGCCAGAATCGGAAGCTAGAACCATCACCTCTCAAGTTTTAGAGGGTCTAAAATTCATGCACGACAATGGCTTTGTACATCGAGATCTCAAGCCTGGGGTAAGCTGTTCTCTACTATTTTCGTAGGTAGCCATTGGCTCACTTATTAACCTGTTTATCCGACGTCAGAACATTATGGTCGTCGAGACAGGGCCATCATGGTTTGTCAAAATTGCGGACTTCGGAATCAGCAAGAGAAGACAGCAAGACGTCACGAGCCTACACACTACACGGATGGGGACTTTGGGCTTCGCGGCGCCTGAGACGATGAGGTTAAGCCCGGGCAACAAATCAAGATCCTACACTGCCGCCGTAGATCTCTGGTCACTAGGCGCCTGTGTTCATATGATGCTCGTAGGCGGCCTCCCATTTTTGGATATCGGCGAAGTATTTCAATACGTTAATGGGATGCTCACTTTCCCCAGGAGCAGTCTTCAGTCACGGTCCATTACTGACGAAGGCCAACAATTCATTATGACACTAATGTCTCCCGACCCTACAACGCGTCCCTCCTCCGAAGTCGCAGACAGACATCCGTGGATAACGACAGATTTGCCTGCTCATTCGGGGGACTTTAATTCCAGGTAAGAGATATATCAATACCTAAAATTACTGTCCATGCACATAGTCTAACAATAGAAACAGCAATACGATGCTGTCAGTAGCTTCAGCTGCCTGGACCCCCATCGCCGAACAAGTTGGGGATCCACTCGAAGATTCAATTAAATCAAGTACAGAGAAGCAAGTTGAAGAGCCTTCCGAAACAAAGACGGCAATGCACCTGAGAGAGCTGAGAAAGACATCCATCCCTTTATACCGCTCACCATATGTCGAAAGCTGTGATGAATATGAAGAGACTGATGGAAAGAGGCTACCTTCCGATTCCCCTTACGTATTAGAGGATGCAGATACTTCAGATACAATGTCATATGAGGTTTCATCTTCAGGGTCTTCGGTTATATCCCTTGAGGAGACAACAAATTCTCTAATCAGTATCTCAATGGAAAATTTAGCACCAAACATGATCTCGCGTCCAAGGTCCCCTTATTTTGTCCAAGTTGGAGAGAAAACGTATAATTCGCCTAGCCCAAAACGTGGGCGTTCGAAAAGTACGACGGGAAACGAGAACGGATTTAAACACGACGGTCCAAGCAATCTCAAACACCAGTCTCAACATTACAGGAGAAGTAGTGTTGGAGAATCGTATCAATCTCCCATTACACTCGTATCACCTGTCGATACAACCGAAGAATTTGGCGAAAATACTCTAGCTCTAAGCCTCAATAACTCACAAGCCAAAAGCGAACATGAAGTCAGTAGAACAAGCATGGCAGGCGACGAGGGCGAGAAAAGCGAGGCAGATGCCGATGACAATGCCTTCTTGCTTTACACAGAACCAAAGAGCAACCCAGAAGCCGAATATGTAATCGAGCCCGAAGTAATAGATTTTGAAGAGTATCAAAGAAAGTTACTTTACGCGTGGGTGGTGTACTTCTTCTGTCCCTACAATTACTAACTCAGTAGCAGAACGAGATATAGAACTATTACGTGCGCCTTCTGCTCGTCCCAATACCATATCAACGACCGCAAGATCCGGCTTGTTCCATGCGGGCATTGGATATGTCATTGTTGCCTTGTGGAACGTTTCGCGTTTCTTCTGCTCGTTGGAAATTTCCATCCAGCAAAAGATTTGGGATTACGATGCTGTTCCAAGAATATCAATCTAAAGTCATTCAACAGAATTCTGATCGATCACAAATTGAACCAACTGTGGTCTACTAGATTTGGCAAAGATCCAACATACGAGGATCGGCTTGATGCCAAGAATTTCATCATGTACTTATATGAGAGTGGGGTGTTGAGGAACCCTGAGATCAAAAAACATATTCAACGCTATAGCGGCCTCATCTTCGACCAACCACGCATTCGTATTCGCGAGCCGAGAGAGGGACCAAAGCATACATCGAATATAGCCAGGCGAAATGTGACTCCAAAACGACGTATTTTCGAGGATTCTTCATCGGAAGACGCGGCCGATATAGATACTCGATACCGAGAACCTCTTCGGAAAAAATATTACTCTCTAGCGAACAATTCATATACTACACGACCGCGATACGACATTGAGTCTGAACGAGACGACTATGGAGAGGATATCATGTCAGAGGAAGAGGTCAGCGACTCGGATACTCCAATGTATACTATGGAGGTGACTCTTCAGAAGCGTCGAGACGTAGATGTAATCACGCATAATGGGGGATCTGCTGGCCGTCATGAACGTGAAGGGATGAGCTACCAAGATATATTCTCCTGGCGCAATCATGTTGGGCCACCTCCTTACACAGAGGATGATACAAATCCTCGCCCGAAAGAGAGAGAGCGACGTAATAGCGAAAACATGAATATTGCACTCAGGTATCTGGATAAATCGGGCAAATGTCAACCCAGGTATCCAGGTTTGTCGCGTATCCCAAGATATTAACTCAAGCACCAATCAAAACATTACCTACTTTGAGTCTTAAGTACCGAATTTTCTCTAGAATACCTAGTAAGCCGTGATAGGTGACACTTGTGATGGCTGACAGAGGATCTCGGCTAGGTGATGCAAGGGGCAATTAATAGCCCTATACAGTACGTCACAGTTCTATTAGCACGTAGGCCATTCCATCCGACGCCTCTCCAGCTCAGCATATTCGCCACGTCATTTCCACGAGACTAGATCGATCGACGTAAAAGGACAAACCTGCTTGCCAGCTACCTGACATGACGTCACCTCATCCACGCGACAACTAATGAGATGACAGTATACCCCGTACGTGTCTCATTGTCAAAGAACCATAGACTCGGGGGGTGGCCTCGGTCCCCCCTTTTAAAGGCGAGGTTGTAGCACGCTCGACAGCCACAAGACGTTACCTTTTAGATATTCTATCCTAAGTCCAGAAAAGTCGATCGCATTTCGCTACCGTCCGTATCGTTGAAACATAGCACAATTTGAATTGCAGAGATGGCATTCACCCGCTCATCAACCGGGCACTCCAAGCCGCGCATCCAACTGAACATCTCGACGGAGCCGGAGCGCAGGCGCAACAACACCAAGCATACTGGCCACACCACGACCACGACGACCAACCGTCGCCGCGGCCACGGCATTACGGGCACCACGCAGCCGGCGACGCACCACCACCGCAAGCCGCATCTCAAGGACAAGATCGAGGGCGCGGCCAAGAAGCTCAACGGCACGCTGACGCGCAGGCCCGGCAAGAAGGCCGCCGGGACGCGGCAGATGCGCGGGACGGATGGGAAGGGGAGTCGGGCTACGAGGATTTGAGCGAGACGATCTTGGGTGTTATCGTGATTGATTGGGAGAGTTATACGACGATTTGCGAATTTATTCATCGGGCGCATCCATTCACTAGATTCTAAAGGACATGGTTAGGGAAACGGTTCTTATGGTTACTGTACTCGATACACATGAGGAATAGGCAATGGCTTCTCATGATTATGGAACTGGTATCGGTTGTTGGTTAGGGTTATGAAACATTAACTGTTAATTGTATTAAGAGTTGTTTAGGCACATCGTTTTCCATGTACTCAAATATACTTCAAACTGGCTTCTGGCATCTTCATCATATCCGAAGGGGCTGTCGTGAACGCGCACTTGCCAACCCCGCCATTTATCTCCACGACTCCCCACTGGACCGGGAGAAGGTGGCCGTCCTCCTGGTCCTCTTCGAGAACGTGGCACGCGGCGCTGATAACCATGCTGTTAGTCGAGGCCATGCTCATGGTACCCGGGTATTGGCGGAAACCCATGCCTACGATCGTGAGGACGAGTAAAGCGCTGACGAGAAGTGCTATTGTTTGTTAGATACGTAGCCCAAATGTGATACAAGGTATAGTCTTCGACTTACTGATGAACACAGCGAAAGGGCTGTACCCGCATGTCGAGAAAGAGTTAGCAAGGTCGACTTGGCCACCAGGACATGCCTGTGGATCATCATCCCCGCATATAGCCGTAATCCGAGCCAAAAACAAGCTCTGAGATATCAGCCAGTGTAATAATCCCGATATGGTATAAAGTGGTATTCCAAAGCGGAGCGGGAGGGAGATGAAGTAGTTAGACCGCTGGATCCCTATGGGCTCGGAGACCAGAAGCGGTTTTCGTTGATCCCGACACATGCGACTGAACTCTCTCTGAACCAGGAAAGTGCTTAGCATGGCATTGTAGAATATGTAGAGTATGGATACGATTAGCTGAGGTAGGTTAGCTAAGAGCACATTCAAGATCAAGCCCTTCGGGTCTTCTCTCGGTAGCCCAACGACGAGATAAGTATAAGGAGTCAATTGGCCAAATCCTAGCTCGTATAGTGCCGGTATAGATGTGGAGAAATCTCGGTGGTGCAGGCTTTTGAAAGATGTCCCTAATAGAATTGCTGCTACCATGATGGTAAGACAGCACCTGAACAGGTAATGGATATCAACTCAGTAGGGTTTACTAGGTAGGTAGGCAGAATATAAATTCCTGATCACTCACAAGAATAACAGTGTGAACCATCGTCGAATGCTACCAGCAGTAAACCGGAATTTCTTTTTCTTCTCCCACTTTCTAGCATCGCGATTCAGCACAAGGGGCTGTTTCACGAGACGATTTTTCCAGGGACGTCGATGTATAAAGTCATCTTTGGTAGCAAGGCCCATGTTGACGGTGGTCGGGTCCGGTTTCTTCATAAAGGAGGCAATAGCGTCGCCAAGAGTATATAAAATCGCCTTATCCTCATCGCTGCGCTCCGTCTCCTGCCATTTTCTTAGCGCCCAGATGAACAGCATCACTAACACTTTCGCGAAGTTCAGCACGCAGACAGTAATCATTATGCCTGGCGAATATTCGAACCTACAGTGGTTCATAATCGTGTCGGGGGATTGTACTCGGCATGAGGCTAAGCCAACATACCAGTATGCGCACATACCAGGTGCGGTCCACTTACCATTTTTGACAAATCCTTAATATCACCACCACCTTCAAAATTTAATT